>JALBCR010004634.1:0-173104 GCA_030710515.1 Abscondita cerata | reverse complement strand
AGACCTACTGTGTACAAAAGTACTTCCAGAAACGCTTCTAGCAGGACAACCTTGTACGTTCTATCATTAATATTCGTGTATCAAACACAGTAGGTTGGATTTATTATTTGAAAATGTTGATTTATCATTGAGACTCTTAAAACATTATACTTTCTTCTTTAGTCAGAAGTTGTCCTGAATATGGTGTATTAATTTGGTTGCTTTATTATGAGCACTTCCAAATTAAGATTGAAAGAGTTCAAAGGAAGTTTCTAAAATATCTCTGGTTTAAAAATATAATTCTATCCTGAAAGAATATTGTCATCAACAACTAATTAGAAATTTTGATTTGCTATCTCTTGACCTAAGAAGACGTAGGATTGGTTTGTCTGTGTTATATTAGTATATTATGCAATGAGCATGTAATTCAATATATTAGGAAATTCGCCTTTCGGCTCATTTCCTAATTACGTTGTCGTGTCTTAATAGTCATTACATGCGAATTTCATAGACTATTTTTTTTCTAGAACCCCATAATGTTAAATAGAAACGCTAATTTTATAATTTCGACGCATACTACTGCAGTTATGAATTGTCAAATTTGCTAAATTAATGTTTGACTTTTAGCCACAGCACTAGATCGATAAGTGCATTAGACAACGGTGTATTTCTATTGGTTCTGAATTTTATCCTACTCATGGAACATTTGATAATTACGTAATGTCGCAATTTTATTGATTCTAAATCTGTATCGTAATAAAAATTTGTATCGTAATGAATTTCATTATAGTACAGATTGTAAAACTGTAATATATGAATTACGATACAGGAGTAGAAAAATTGATTACATAACGCAATCGATTGTCCTTTAATACTATGTAAACTAAATTTTACGCACCAATGAAGGAAATTCAGAAATAATTCAACTTTTTATATTCAGTTTTTTAAAACTCAATACATTAAAAATCTCCAGTTATGGCAATGTGCGGGTATGATAATGATATCTGTTGTAATACAGATATTTTCCATTGTTACCTGAGAACTTATAGAGCATATAAGAATAATTATCATTTAAATACTTTTGAACTGATTAACTTATTATTATTTTTATTATTTTATTATTATTTTTTTTTTATTATTATTATTATTATTATTATTATTATTGTGAGGTCATCGGTTTTGTAAAAAAGCTATTTTTTGGGAAAAATAGATCTAACAAAAGGATATTTTTTGAAAACTCACATTTGGTTTCAAAAATTTTCATAAAAGAAATCGTAATTGGAAACAAAAAAACTTTGGAAGTTGATTAATAAAAGCTTATTACAGGTTTATCACTCATGTCACACAATATAACAGTGAATTCCAAAGTACTCATCATATGGAAAACAATTTTATTTTTAATTATACCTTAAAGTTGACTAGGTTAGTTTGTGCTTGATTTAAAACCAAAATAGCAATCGGTGCATGGTGAAGATATGTTTTTGGTACCTACATGTCAAATTTGACATGTTAATATTAAAACATTTTAAATGCTGGGGTATTTGTAAGAAATAGTCATTAAGAAAAAGTTGTTCAAATGATATTTCAGTTTAAAGCCGACAATTTTATTTTTTTTTTGAATTTCATAAAAATTTAGAAATCTTATGATATTTTATCAGCTTTAAATGCTTTTAGTTTTTTTGTTTGGATCTTACTTTCCATCCAAAAGCTCTTATATTCATATAAAATGTTTATTTAGTAACAAAAGTGTGGTGATTTATTTGACAATTTTATTCACAGAAACTTTTGAAAGTGTCGCATTAAAGTTGTGTCTCAAAATTGTCATTTAGGTACATACTTTTGAACTAATAGAAGAGAGTAATTTATAATAATCAATAATGACAATGTTATGGCAAGAAGTTACGTAACTTGTGACTCTAAATATGAGTTATAACTACTATAAGAGAAATAAGTGTAAGTTAGCTGTGAACGACGTTGTAAGGCCTTGACAGTTCTTGTAAATGGGGTCAATTAGTTGTTTGCATTTAATTATATTCAAAATAGTTATCTTAAAGAAAAAATTTGAAATTATATGAATTTGTGGTAAAATAGACCTCTATAGAGAAGTGGCAAATATTTTTAATATAAACAACCCGACAAGCTTCGATTGTGCCAGTCTTTCGCAGCTTATAGTGGCGCGGTTGGTAGCATAGGTAGTGATTCTTTGTCGGTAGAAATTAAAGCAGAAGCTGAAGAAGTAATCCTGCAACTGTTGCCGGCAAAATCTAAAGATGCATACATAAAATAGAATTTGCTAAACAAAATTAATGAATGAGTGAGAAAAGAGGTGCAAACATCATAAACGAGGACGTCCTGTTGGCTGGTATTTTTAAATGTAAGAAGCAAGTTTTGCCTCCTCGTCGATGTGGACAAAATATTCAATGTTAAGAGCACCTTTTTGAATGTGCATAGAAATATTGACATATCAAAATACGGCAAATTAATTGCTTATTTCAAGAGCCAATCAAAAACTACAGGCAAAGAAGGCAAAAGTGCTTGAGAGGGGACACATCGAACAATTTTTGAAAACAGCATCTTATGAAAAGTACTTAATGATGAAGGTACAACAAATTTATCTTTTCTTTTGTATTGGTATCTTAATTATTTTTAAATATTTCTAGGGTTGCTGTCATAATGGGTGTTTGTGGAGGTTTATGATGCAATGAACTGGTAAATTTAAATATTGAACATGTGAAAAATAAAGGATCTTTTATCTACGTGTCCATCCCAGAAACAAAGACCAATATGTGCAAGAAGTTTCACTGTATTAGACGAAGGATTCTCTGTTAATGTTATGGAGATATGCAAGAAATACATACGCCTACGTCCTAAAAGCACCTATTGCGCAGGGAAGATTCTTTTGCGTATATATAAATCCAAATGCAATCGTGCAACCTGTGGAATTAACAATTACTTCCAGAATCACTTCACATTTTGCGTTCTTCTCTTAAAACTTCTAGACACTAAATCCTTCCACACGGTCCATAGTAGCATGCGTCGTTCTTCGGCGACTCTGTTGGCTAATGCTGGTCATCTAGTGTTGTTGAGGGGAATATAGAAGAAAGCGAGTCAAATAAAATCGATATTGCTAGAAAAATTCAAGGAAAATCCCAGCACAATGCAAAGAGATCTCCGCGATGCAGTCTTCCTCAAACGTGGCTTGTAGTAAATGTAAACTCTGATATTGCAAACTAAGTTTACTTTTGATGTTAACGTGAATGTTAACATTACTGCTATTAAATAATTACTAAATTTTCTGCAAATTTTTCTTGAATTTATATATTACAAAACACATTAGTTTAATTTGTCTATTATAATTAGATATTTCAGGAGCGATGTATGAGTGAATGATTGAAATGTTTATGTTTGTTCTGGATAATGGGTTTAGCGAAAGTTGATTTAATTGCATCTAAATTATAAGAATATTTTTCTGGTTGTTTAAGATAGTCTTAGATGTTCTTAGAACGAATTGTAAAATTTCTTTAGTTTTAGGGAATATATTTTGTTACAAGAGTATAGAAGTTGGTATATGCGGGGCTGATCTAAGACTATTATTTATATTTAATTTTTGAAGAAAAATGTTAGCTAAATTGGTAGGAGCTGAAGACAAATTTATAAATTGTGTTAATTTATTCAGAAAAATGTAAATTAAAAACGAACAAATCCAAGTTTAAAGGACCAATGATCTAAACAAATTTTATTTGATCTTTACATTAAATTATCAAACAGAATTTTATGCCCTAAATAAAATAGGGTGTTTTATTAATCAGTACAGAAAAAGAAACCTGAGACCTTTTGTAAATTTGTTTGGGGCTCATCTAAAAATTTTTAAAGCCTCCCTGAAGAGTTGAAGCAGTCTTTAAAGATGTGTAAAATTCACATTAATCGATTTTTTGTCAAAAATAATTTGAAATAAAAAAAGAAATCTAAACATTCAAATACTACTACCAAAAGCCTCCATAATTTCATAATTTGATTCAATTCTTGTTGTTCGTAAGGGGGTGAGTCTTACTACCCTTAGAGTTTTTTACTCAGAACTTTTTAACTAATTTTTTTCAATTTAAGAATTGAGATTGGAAAGGCCAATTCAATTAAAAACTTTCAAGTCTCTCAAAATTCCACTGAAACTCAATACTTTTTCACCAAGAAAATAAATTGGCTGAACTTGCAGAATCTCTTTAATTAAGTTATGTGGCGTAGGGGAGTTTGACATAAATAACAATATTATTATTAACTATCATTTTTAATTTAAATTAACAATATTGTTCTCTTGAATAAAGGCTCTTATTCTTTTGAACAAATTCGTTAGCCCATACCTTTTTTTTTGTTTTTTTTCTATAAACAATCTTAATCAACACCTAGAAGTTGTTGAACGATTTTAATGAAATTTTCAGGAAACGTCTATTTTCATTAAACAAAGTGATGATTAAAATTTAAAAACAAAAGAACAAAAGCTTAAAAGTTTTTTCAATAATGAGTTGCTCCGCCACTATTTGTAATGCACTCATCTAGACGGCTTGGCATGCTATCAATCAAGTGATCTATAGCTGCTTGTGGTATATCATCCCAAGCTTCTTGAATCCGTTGCTGAAGATCGTGTAAATTATCTGGAGAGTGCGGTAAATTACCCAGTCGCCTACCAATCATATCCCATACATGTTCAATTGGCGACAAATCAGGCGACCGAGCAGGCCATGGGAGGACGGCAATGTTAGATTCTTCCAAAAACCGTGTTGTAGCCCTTGCCGTATGAGGGCGCGCATTATCCTGCTGGAAAATGGGATTTTGCAGCCCCTGAAGATATGGAAGGCCAACTGGTTGTAGCACATTAGCAATGTAACCAGCTGCGTTAAGGTTGCCGTCAATAAAGACCAAGGGTGATCTGCTACCATAACATATTGCACCCCATATCATAACTCCTTGAGTGAGGGCTGTGTTGCGTTCCACAAAAATGTTGGATTTTACGTTCTCCACGCATCCGTCTGACCCTCCTACGACCATCGTGGGCCCACAAGCAAAATCGGGACTCGTCACTAAACACAATTTGATGCCATTCTTGCGCCCAATTAACCCTTTCGTTGCTCCACTCTAGTCTGCGTAGACGGTGAAGTGGTGTAAGAGGAAGACATAAAAATGGACGATATGAACGCAACCCATAAGATCTTATCCGGCGATAAACAGATGACATTGACATCCTAAGTCCTGTACCTCTCATCCAATCATTTGCAATTGATCGAGTTGTTGAAAATCTATCTCTTGTGGCCAAAACTCTTAAGCGACGTTCTTCGCGATCTGTAGTCCTTCGAGGACGTCCAGATCCACGGCGACGATGTTGAACCCCTTCCTCGGACCATTTGGACCAACATCTCAATACCGATGAAACATTTCGGTTTACACGACGAGCAATTTCTCTTAGCGAAAGTCCGGCCTCTCTCATACCAATAATACGGCCACGTTCAAAATCACTTAATTGGACAAAATGTTGATGTTGACGTACTCTCGGCATTGTTTTCAAGTTCAGAATGAAATTGTGAAGAAACAACAACAATTTGCAAACTTGACAGTTACTAAATGGTCTAATACTTCAAATTTATTGTTACTATGTGCTATGGAAACAACAGGCAAAAAAACAAAAACTACTGGCTAGATTTTATTCAAATTTTAATCATCACTTTGTTTAATGAAAATAGACGTTTCCTGAAAATTTCATTAAAATCGTTCGACAACTTCTAGGTGTTGCAATTTTTCTGGAAGTCAGTATATGTTATTTATTAAAACCAATTTATGTTTTTCTAAATTTCCATGTAAACCATTGCATATTTAACGTTCGTAAAATAATTTTGACAACTTCTGAAGATGACTCACGATAATTTTTGAGTTGAAACTAGTTAAATAAAATAAATAATAAATAAATAATATTGATTGCTCAAAGCGTAAATAATTTATATATATATATATATATATATATATATAACAATATATATATATATAAATAACAATATTTAAATAATGGATCCTATATTCATTCATATTATGCATATGATTATTTCATAAAAACCAACGTTCATCTGCAGTTATATATTATAGTTTCATGTAAATATCATAAATTACTCTTCATAGTAAAAAGCGATGTTTTTTATTCAGAACAAACTTTATCCTAATACAACAATAGTTTAAGAGGTTAATCATGGCCATTGTCCAAAATCAATGTATAATTATGGAAATATTTATTATAACTTTTACGTTGTAGATTGAATTACTGTGATAAACATAATTTGTTTTACTTTTCAACATTTATAAATGGTTAATCTGGTGTGTTTGGATTTGTAAAATGTCTTGTTTATTTTAATGACGTTTAATTTCTAACGCTTCCTAAAGTTTAGTTCTTTATAATTAGTTAATTAGGTTTGATTCCAAAATATGTTATGCAAAATTTTTGTTGTTTGGATGTTTATTTCTAAAATCGATCAAAAGTTTTTGTATCTTTTGCTTTAAAATTTCTAATATATTGTCCTCTGAATTATTTTATAGTATTAATTTTTTATCCCTTCTCTATTGAATACTAAACGCGTTTACCTGTTTTTAAATCTTAGAAATTTTATGAATCACCTTTTTGGAATAATTGACAGTTTCAAGTTACAGCTTCAGGCCCAAAGTTTTGTTAATCCCGGTATCGAGTCTACCTATACATTAGCAAAATATGTATTTTATTTATGTATGGGTAATTAAAGGGAACGACTAATTTATGTACCTGCTGTAAACTGCGTCGTTTAGAAAACGTAAAAGACTGTACAATCGACAGTCCATGGGTTTGGTAAATAAATTTAAAACAAACTGGATCAGGGTGTAACTCTTTTAAAAACCTCGTAGAAAATGAGTTACTGGAGATCTAATGGTTTTGGACGTTGTTAAGAAAACAAAATAACTCCCATTTTAAAGATTGCAAATAGGACGACATCTCCCGATCAAGTTAGCGATAATAAGATTCACCCAAAGATGTTAACATTTTAAAGGAAAGAGATTTTGTGTTACGGTTCGATATTTGTATGTAGTAGCAAGTTATGATAGAAGAGGATTACAGTTTTTGGAAAAAATTATGGTTGAGAAGAAGCCACATTTCCTTCGAACGGAACCGTTATTTCTTGAAACTATAGATGGTGGGCTGACGCAAATCCCAATTTTTAACATTGGAAGTAATAATCATTATTACTTTAAGGTGAATGTCTGGTGTGGTTTGTTAGATGATCAGTTGATTGGGTCATACTTTTTTGATGAAAACCATAACGACCAAACATATGCTAAATTTTTTAGAACGGATATTGCAGAAGTAATAGATACCATGCCAATTAACACGAGATTCAATCTATAGCACCAGCAAGATGATAAATCAGTTCATTCAACGGTAGAGGTCAGAAACATTCTAGATGAAATGTTTCCAGGAAAACCTATTGCAAGGTGTTCCGTAGTGTTCTGGCCTGCTACATTACCTAACCTTACACCACTTGACTTTTTTTGTGAGGTCATCTGAAGAAGAAAGTGTATACAAAAAGACCCTTTTAAAACAGTGACGAATTGAAGACAGTAATTCAAGAATGTTGGGAAGAATTAACTCCTGATTTAATCAAGAATGCAACTAGAGAGGTTAAAAATAGAACTATAGTATGTATTGAACGGGAGGGTAGACATACTGGAACATTAATATGGTAGCTGTTTTTCTATACGTTTATTACTTAATTGTTTTCAAATATAGTGCGATTTTAATACATTATTTAATATTATTATGTTTTTAATTTTTTAGTTCAAAATTATGCGTAAAAGACACCGCTTTAATTTATTTGAATTTCTTGAATAAATTGCATGATGAACCACATGCGCTTTTGTTATCAAACACACATTTTTACAAATATAGAAGCTTTTTTGATGGTAAGGAAGAAAAATATCAATTTTAAGAAAACCATATGTCACAAGTGAAACTTGAGTTATAGCTCTAAATATCATTTCAAACAACTTTTTTTAATGACGATTTTTGATATTTTTACAAAAAACACAATTTTTGAATATTTTAATGTTAAATTTGAAATGTACCAAGAACCCTTCACCACTGCCAATTAGTGTTATTTTAGTTTTAAACCAAGCACAAACTTACCCCTAAGTTATCACTAATGTATAATTAATAATAAAAGAGTTTTCCATATGATGCGTACTTTTGGAATTTACTGTATAGGTATTTATTAGCAATCAGAAATGTACGTTCTATGAGTTAACTTGCTATGTTACAGCTTCAAGCTTATATTATCGTTACGAGAGCACCTCTAATGAGGTCCCCTCCTAGTCGTGGATAGATCAGTTGGCCAGATTCTTCGTAGGAATGTTATCGGCGGTTGGAGCAGGTCATTGGTGTGGATTTCCAAACGAGCGTGGTGCTTGTTGTTTCTTATTTTGACGATCTCTTGAACATAAGGTATACGGAAGTCTTCATGTAGTATCTGGTTTGAAACTTCGGACTGACTCGCTTGTATGAGGGGAACATTGGATTTTGTTTGCGCAGCCCCAAATTTCAATACCATATTGGTAGTATAATTGTTTTATTCTTAGTTTTTCTTTCTTAGCTACACTTTTACCATTGTGTACTTTTAAATGAAAAAGGAATCAAATCATTGATGTTGCACAAATCTACACAATTTGGGCTAGAATTATTTAATTTTTTAATCCCAGAAGTGATTTCTTTACAAATTAATAACGCAAATCACAAACAAACAATAATTTATTAACATAACAAATAACGAATGAAAACAAGGTTAGTAAATTAACACTTTAATAATAAATAATACTCCACCTTGCCTTTTGAGACAATAAGCTAGGCGGTCTGGAAAGTAACGTCAAGAGTTTTGAACAAATTGTGGATTCATTTGATCACATGCAATGCTTACATGATCTTTTCATTTATCTAAGTTTTAAATGGATACATTATTATAAACTTTACCTTTAGGTTGACCCATTAAAAAATCATTAGGACCCAAGTCTGGCAATCCAGCGTCTTTAAAAATGTCGTTTAAAAATTTTCTTGTATTTCTCGAATGTTCCGGAGCGTTATTTATTTAGCACTAGGGTTCAATAACATTAAACCTTTCAATTGCTGGAATTACGTATCTTGCAGTAAATCCAAAAACATTACAGTTGTTAATTTTCTATCAATAAGAAATGGGTCAATTGATAAAGAAGAACCCGGTATAACATGTTACATGCAAAACTAGGTTTACGAAAATTTTGATTCCAAAACGTAACCTAAATAGGGGTTGCATAGTAGCTCAGCGGGAAAAATGCGTGGTTTGTGTGACGAATTGCCTTGGTGATATAAAACAGTCGAGTAACAAGATGCAAAACTATCAATAAAATTTGATAAATTTATAAAGTTAAGTGGGTGCCAAATAAGGACAAGACGTAATCTTTGTTTCTAGCTCTTGTTTGCCGGAAGTTTGTCGGTTGGACCTACCTTGAAAGTACTGTCACAATCTGAAAAAGTTAACACAAACCGGATAAAATCAAGATCAAACATAAATTAAAAAGGTTTATTACAATGTAACATTAACATGATTTATTGCATTTAAACTAGTGTGGAGTCGGGTCTAATAGTCGTCGTTGATTGGAATTTCTTTCTAATGATTTGCTAAAGCTAGTAGTCAGCTTCTTCAGAAGTTCTTCCATCTCCGAAGTTTGGATGTAGTCTAATGAGATCTGCTTCGCAGGCAATCGTTTGGAAACACTGCATAGAGAAGCTTACTCAATTTCTTTGGCACCTGAACAGATAACACCCCAGTATTCAGTTCACTATGGATAAAGAAGATGAACAACAACTGACTTTTTTGGATGTACTGGTGAAGAAAGAAAGAAACCTAGGTCGCAAAGTGTAGCAGAAACCTACACACACGGACAGGTACCTGCATGGTTTATCGAACCATTACCCAGCCCAAAAGTATGAAATAATCAAAACAAACTCGAAAGATTTGTGAACCAGAGAATCTTCAGGCGGAACTCAAACACTTAAAAACTACCTTTGAGGCTAACGGGTACACTAGGAAGGAGTTAAAAATATCAATGAGTCCAAAAGATCAAAAACACTGGGATCCGAGAGTCGATTCACTACCGCCCAACATACGTGTCATACATACCCAAAGTCACAGACTGCATAGAAAAAATTGTGAACAGGTACGACATCAAAACAAAAACAAAAACAAAAGGACGAAGAGACTCTCTATTAGTAGCCGGAGTTTACCGTATACCTTGTTCTTGTGGCAAAGTATACATAGGAACCACCAAGAAATTGATGGGAACTAGGCTTAAAGAACATCGAGCAAACTGTTGTCTGGGACACATCGAAAGGTCAGCGGTAGTCGAACATAGGGATCACAAGATCAGAAAATACTCTTTGAAAGTGCCAAGTTACTAGCAGCGGCTAATGGTTATCATAACAGATTGGTTAGGGAGGTTATTGAGATCCATCAACATCCAGAAAAACTTTAATAAGCAGTAAGAAATTTTGAGGGTTAATCAGATCTGGAATCCAATCCTGAAGAACATCCGAAAGGCACCTTAAGGAAAATTTAAACTACACTGGCACTTACCATGCTTAGAGATTTCAAAATTGCTGATTGGGGCAAACAATGTAATTGATAGAAAGTCTGTGAGTGGTTTTGTTTTAAACTGCATAATAACTTAATAAGTTTGGGTTCTAAAAGCAATCAATTGTAACACTATCTAGTACTGAGTCAGAATTTGTTGCTGTCTGTACGGCTAGTTGCGAATTGATATATATTAAGAATCTTTTAGATGATTTAATGATTAGTTATCGGTTGCCTATAATTCTGTATGAGGATAATCAAAGTACTATTAAGTTGCTTAGAAATTTCGAGAACAACAAAAAGATGTAAGCACATCGATGTTAAATTTCACTTTGTTGTTGATTTAATTAATAAGGGAATTATAGATGTAACGTTTGTATGTACGAACGACCAATTAGCTGACATATTTACTAAGTCGCTTGGTTCAGAAAAATTTAGAAGTTTAGTTTTAATGTTAAGTTTAGAGTAGCGGAAGAATTCTGCAGGATTGAGGGAGGGTGTTAGAATTGTTTAATTAAGTAAATTAAGAAGTGCGGCAACTCTGCTAGAATTCTACATAGATATAAGTGACAACAATGTTTTGATATAATGTATGTTGTATGCGCCAAAAATGTTAAGTCAGAAGAATGTATTTTAAGTGTTTATTATCTCCAATTACATTAAATAAACATACCACTATAGCTTTCAATTAAACCCTTTGTTTAACATAGGTTATGGGCCCAGAATAGTGGTACAAGTTTGTTTAAAAGTTGAGTAACATTTTGTGAGGTTATAAAAAAAAAAATTGAAACGAAAAATGGAAATGAATCGCGGGTTGAATGACAATAAATATGGTATACTTCCATTTAATGGTGACAATTTCGACAATTGGAGATTTAGACTGGAGTCAGTATTGAGGGCTGTTGATGTACACAATGTGTTGGAAGAAAGAAAGGATGAACCAGATGCTGACTGGATAAAGAAGGACAACAAAGCCAGAAATATAATTATTCAAAGCGTAGCGGATTCTCATCTTGAATACATCAAGGACATTGGAAATGCTGCTGAAATGTTAATAAAACTGGAAACAGTGTTTGCTAAAAAAGGTACCTGTTCAAAGTTTTTCTTATTGAAAGAGCTAGTTAGTTTAAGATATAGCCCGAATGAAGATTTACAAAATCATTTCAGTAAATATGATAAAATTAATAGAGAATTGAAAAGTTTAGGCGCTGTTTTCTCAGAATCAGATATGGCTTGCTTTTTATTATTATCGATGCCTGTTGAGTACGAAAACGTTGTTACAGCTATTAGAACGATGTCTGACGAAGATGATCTTAAATTAGTATCTGTTAAGAAAAGATTATTGGAATTTAAAGATAATAAAGGAAATTCAAGTAAAACTAAAGTTAATTCAACTTCTGCATCATTTGTTGCTTTAAAATCAAATGTGAGTGTCAAATGCTATCGTTGTGGGAAAGTTGGTCACACAAAAATGTTTGTGGCATAAAATGTTATTTGTGTCATAAACTTGGTCATAGAGCATCAACCTGTAGATCTAGAAGTAGCAGTAGAAATGATAATGTTCGAGCAAATTATTGTGACGCAAGTACATCTGAAGCAAATGAAGTTGAAAATGTAGCATTTTATACAAGTGATAATGGTCATGATAGAAATTGTTTATGGTGGTATGCAGATTCCGGGGCCACTCATCACTACATTAATACTGAAGACCTATTAGTAAATAAAAAATATTTTGAAGAACCGAAATTGATCCAATTGGCAGAAAAAGGAAAATCGATGCTTGCAACATGCAGTGGTAATGTGAAGGTTATAAGTATGGTGAATGGTAAAGAAATAGCAATTACAATTGAAGATGTTTATTGTGTTCCCGATCTTAGGGTGAATTTGTTATCGATATCAAGAATAGAAAAGGTAGGATTTGAAATTATTTGTGCTGCTGGTACTATCTGTATTAAAAGAAATAATGTTATATATGCGAAAGGTGAACGAATTAATAACCTTTATCAATTAAAATTTGAAGTTAATAATGGTAAAAATGATGGAGCCAGCAATGCAAATTTAGCTGTAGAATCAGAAAGTGATCTTTGGCATAAGAGATACGGTCATTTGAGTTATGACTCATTGGCTAGGATAAATAATTTAAATTTAGTCAGTGGTTTAAAGATTAGAAATAATAAAAGAAATGTACTATGTGAAATATGTGTAAAGGCCAAACAAAAATCTTTCCGTATTATTCAAAAAGTGTGAGGTCAAATAGAGTATTACAATTAGTTCACACAGACGTATGTGGCCCAATTACGCCTGTTTCTCATAATGGAAATCGTTATTTTGTGACTTTTGTTGATGACTACTCTAGATTCATAATGGTCTATGTCATTACAACGAAAGATGAAGTATTTCAATGCTTTAAAAACTATATTGCAAGAGTGACTGCGTTGTTCTGTGAAAGGAAAGTATCAAAAATTAGGTGTGATAATGGGGGTGAGTATACCTCAACATTATTTAAAAATTTTGTGAGGAAAAGGGAATTGATATTTCATATACTCCTCCATATACCCCACAATTAAATGGTGTTGCAGAACGCTTAAATCAAACTTTATTGAATATGGCTAGAGCGATGATAATGCAGGGAGAAATTGAAAAGGTTTTTTGGGAAGAAGCAGTGCTTACTGCGGCATATATATTAAACAGGACACAGTCATCCATTGAGAAAAATAAGACACCATATGAGATGTGGCTAAATAGAAAACCTAACGTAACAAATATGCGAGTTTTTGGTTGCGTTGCCTATACGCGAATACCAGATACATTGCGGACAAAATTAGATGCTAAAGGTGTAAAGTGCAAATTTATTGGTTATACGGAGAACGGTTACAGGTTGTGGTCTAAAGAAGAAAATAAAATAATACATAGCAGAAACGTAGTATTTGATGAAGAAAGATTTTCTATTCAAAATAAAGATAAAGAACAATTTATAGAAAATAAAGTAAACGCATGTGATGAAATAGACACTGAACAAAATGAGATTGAATATGAATCAAACCACAATAAAGAAGAGTACACAACAGAAGATGTAGTTCCAGAAGATAATAAGGAAGGTACTAATCAGGACTCAATTGAAGAACAAAACAAGAATGAATGCAGACCAAAACGATCACGAAAGTTACCTACACGTTTGGAAGATTATGAAGTTGATTTTGGGTGCTTAGCGTTATTGAGCGAACTTTATGAGACTCCAAAACCTTTAAAGAAGCAGAAAGAAGTTCTAAAAGAGAGCAGTGGAATAAAGCGATGGTAGAAGAACTAAATGCTTTGGAAGATAATGAAACTTGGGAACTAGTCGACAAACCCAAAAATGAAAAAATTATTGGAACCAGATGGGTTTACAGAGAAAAAGAGAATGACGGATGTATACAATATAAAGCGAGATTGGTTGCTAGAGGTTTTCAGCAAGACATTGAGGATATATCTCAAATACATGCACCAGTTGCACGATTATCAACATTCCGAATACTACTATCTATTTGTGTCAATTATGATCTATTTTAGAACAGTTGGATGTGAAAAATGCATTTTTAAATGGTTTAATAAAGGATAAAGTTTATATGGAGATTCCAGAAGGATGGAAGGTAAGTGAACAGAATAAAAATAAAGTATGTAAACTGAAAAGGCAATATATGGTCTCAAACAAGCTCCAAAAATTTGGAATGAAAAGTTTAACGATTTTATAACATGTTTAAATTTCAAACGATCAAAATCAGATTACTGTTTGTATACTTACCATGAACAGAACATACAATGTTACTTATTACTATATGTTGATGACATTTTGGTCGCTTGTAATGACAAAGACTTTTAAAGCATGTAAAATTCAAATTGTGTGAAAATTTCAAAATGAAAGAATTAAATAATGTAAAAAATTTTCTAGGTATAAATGTTAATCGAGATTTTACTGGAAAAACTATTTCTATAGATCAGACCTTAGCTATTAAAAACTTATTGAAAAGATTTAATGTAGATGATTGTAAGATCTTTAAAACACCAATTGAAAAGAATTTAAATTTAAAGAACAATACTAATGAAAGATTAAAACTGATTTGCCATTTAGAGAATTGTTAGGTAGTATGATGTATATTATGATGGGAACAAGACCAGACATTTGTTATTGTATAAGTTACTTTGGTCAATTTCTGGAATGTGCTACAAATGAACATTTCAAATACTTATTAAGGGTCTTAAAATATTTAAAGTCTACAATCAATCTAAAATTAAAATTTAGCATTTCAAATGAGAGTTTAATTGGATATACTGATGCTGATTGGGCAAACAATGTAATTGATAGAAAGTCTGTGAGTGGTTTTGTTTTAAACTGCATAATAACTTAATAAGTTGGGGCTCTAAAAGCAATCAATTGTAACACTATCTAGTACTGAGTCAGAATTTGTTGCTGTCTGTACGGCTAGTTGCGAATTGATATATATTAAGAATCTTTTAGATGATTTAATGATTAGTTATCGGTTGCCTATAATTCTGTATGAGGATAATCAAAGTACTATTAAGTTGCTTAGAAATTTCGAGAACAACAAAAGATGTAAGCACATCGATGTTAAATTTCACTTTGTTGTTGATTTAATTAATAAGGGAATTATAGATGTAACGTTTGTATGTACGAACGACCAATTAGCTGACATATTTACTAAGTCGCTTGGTTCAGAAAAATTTAGAAGTTTAGTTTTAATGTTAAGTTTAGAGTAGCGGAAGAATTCTGCAGGATTGAGGGAGGGTGTTAGAATTGTTTAATTAAGTAAATTAAGAAGTGCGGCAACTCTGCTAGAATTCTACATAGATATAAGTGACAACAATGTTTTGATATAATGTATGTAGTATGCGCCAAAAATGTTAAGTCAGAAGAATGTATTTTAAGTGTTTATTATCTCCAATTACATTAAATAAACATACCACTATAGCTTTCAATTAAACCCTTTGTTTAACAGCCAAAAGCCCAAAAAAGTAGTTGGACTATTTTTTTTTATAAAGTCCCACTATATTTGCAAGCTGTAAAAATACATTTAGCAAATTAATTGTCAAATACAGCTATGACACGCCAGAAAATGCTCAATAGCACTCTTCCATATATAAAAGGTTTTTAGACTTAGTTTGACTAATGGGATAATAACTTAGTAGCTAAACTTACATCTAAAACTAAACCTAACTTACTTAAATGCAGTTAAAATCTATCTGATAATTTGTTGGGCGTGAGCCATCTAAGTCTTCTGTGATTTAATGGTCATAAGATTGGTTACCAAATTATTGCGGTGTACACTGAGTCGAGTTTTGTATTTTGTGTTGAAATTCCAAATTTCTTCCTTGACCGTTAGGATCTGCAGATAGCGCGTAATTGTTGCGTTTGTCACATACCACGGTGCATCAATCATCATGTGGAGCACTTTGGATTGGAAACGTTCTAGGATCTCTATGTTTGATGTTGAAGCAGTTCGCCAAAGTTAAATAACGTATGACCAGATTGGTTTATTGATAGCTTTGTAGATGAGGAGGTTATTTTTGATGTTAAGTTTTGAATATCGTCCAATTAGCCAGTACATTTTGGTGAGAATTAAACCTACTTGTTTTCGTTTTGTCAGATTGTGCTTCCGCCAGGTGAGTCTTCTATCTAAGTACAGACCAAGGTATTTTACGGGATCTTGTTGCGATAATGATTTGTTAGAGTAAACGTTACATGTACCAATTTTGTATCATTTGCTTTAATTCTCCATTTCTGTAACCATGACTGTATTGAGTTTAGAGAAGTTTGTAGTTTTTGTGAGGCTGTATTGCCGTCAATGGCAAAGACTGCCCTATCATCAGCAAACGTCCCTGTTAAAACTTGTGGTGTCGGGAGATCAGCCGTATATATGACATACAACAATGACCTAAGTATACAGCCTTGGGGTTCCCCAGCATTTAACGGATAGAGTTTTGTGAGAACAGTGTCAACTTTGACTAGGAAATGTCTATTGCGGAGATAGAATTTTAGAAAAAGAAAATAATGTAATCGAAAAATTGATCGCAGTTTGTATAACGGTCCAATATGCCACACTTTGTCAAAAGCCTATGATATGTCTAGAAAGGCTGCCGAGCAATATTGTTTATTTTCAAACGCGTCATTGATTTTGATGACAACTCTATGTACCTGCTCCGTTGTAGAATGTATTTGTCGGAAGCCAAACTGATGGTTGTGGATTACATTGTTATTCTCAATTGTTTGTGAGAGTCTTCTTTGTATTATTTTTTTTAATACTTTGGCTGCTACTGGTAGTAAACTTATTGGACGCTATGAGTGTATCTCGTTGAGAGGTTTACCTGGTTTAGAGATTAGGACAATCATTGATTTGGGAAGTATGTTATGCGCAATATTGCATTGAACAATTGCGTAAGATATTTGAAACCATGGGAGGGCAGCTTTTTGAGGATTCTCCTAGTGATTACATCATAAACCAGAGTTTTGTTAGAGTGCAGATTTCTAATGACCTCTTGAACATCTCCAATTTTAATAATTGATAGCGGTGGCTCGAGCTGATATGGAGTTTCTAGGAAGTTTATTAATTCTTCCTCTTCCTGTGGTGCTTTTTCCTATGGATGTGGCTGGAACACATATGAGAAGTTTTCTGCGAATGCATTTGCTTTTTCTTCGTTGGTCTTGGCCCAAATTCACGGGAGTGTTCTGATTGGTGGTGATGCTTGTGTTACTTGCTTCACCTTTTTGGTTACTTTCTATAGTGAGTAGTAAGTGATTTCGGTAGGTGTTAGGTTGCTCAGAAATGTTTGAATGCATTCATGTTTGTTAATTACCCTGGAGCCCCAATCGGTGTGCTTTAAATTATAGTTACCAACCGGTGTGCCAAAGAAATTAAGTAATAAATACAAAACAGAAAAAATATGTAAAAGAAAACAGAAAATAAATAAATAGGAAATTACTCTTTATATACTAGTTTTGTTTGATTATACCGCTCATAATGTATTAGTTGGGCATCCCAATCACTAGTTACTAACTGACCATTATAACTTACTAAAAAAATAATTGTAATTTTTAATCCATAATTATAATTTAATTTGACAATTGTTTTTATGCAATCAATTTAAAGTTAACATTTTCCAGCAACTTTGAAAATATTCATTGTTTGTTTTCCTTTAATCGTCAATCGTAAACTGTGTTTAATAGCTTCACAATACTCCAATAATGTATTTTTAAGAATTCATTAATTTTAAGAACCCTTTAGAAATCATACAAAGCTTTCATCAAATTACGTCATCCGTATACTTTTTTCCTGTTTCTGATTTATTTTGCATATACTTCTTTCTATAGGCAAAATTTATAAGTAAACGTGTGAATTGTTTTATTGCAATTTGTATATTTATTGTTTTCATAAAATTCTAATCTGATTATTTCTTTAACTGTACAAACAAAAATAATGTGTTTACGTGATAAACATGTTAATTTTATTACTAAATATGGCCGAATTCCGGTTATATCGAAAATCGACGTTATTTTAAATTGTACATATGAGCAAAAGAATTGGCTTCTTACGTATTTATAAATTATTAAAATTTTTAATCACAAAACAATAAAACATTTTAAATATTAGAAATGACCAAAGTAGAGAAGTAGTATACAGACTGTCTTCAACTTCTCTGGTCAAAATTGGATGCATGGTGACACCAGACTGAACATTTTGATGTATGGAACATATGGCCGGAAACGCATAGTTCATGCTTTACTTCAAAAAACCTACATTTTAAAGCAAAGAATCAAATAGTCGGTAATTCATAGTTCGTGTGGGCTACATTCATTTTTATGAGACACGATATCATAACAACGACGAAACAACCCCCAATCGCTAGCTAGCCTGTTTAGTTGTCACGGTGACATTCGTTTGTTTACAGTTCATGTCTGACTATTACTACGCGTTTCCGGCCATAGGTTCATAATATCATAATGTCAACTATCATATATTCACCCTGTATTATATACCAAGGAATAACAGTGCTTTATTTAATCCTGTGAGGATGTTCTGCTAACAAATATAATGTAGCTAATTGGAATGAAAATATCTTGACAGATCGTAGAGATAGGTGTAGGACATACTTAACAAAAAATATAGGTTTTTTAATTCTTAATAAAACAAAATAAAAATATACAAGTTTTTTAATTTGAAAATTTTCGAATTTGAACGTTTATAATAAACACCCTGTTTACAAAATTACCAAAATTTTTGGACTAAACATTCATCTATTATTACTTATTTGTTTTACCAAATACAAAAATTTTGAATTGTAAAATAACGGAGAAACTGCCCATTTATTAGCACCATGAATATGGCAAATAAAATTTTTAAATGCAAATATCTTAAACACTATCAAATTTCAAATAATGTTGCATATGACAAAAATTGTTTGCATGAACACGTAGAATTCAAAAACAAAATAAAATACTGGGTGTTTCATTTAAAAAACCATACTTTTTCCCTGCTCTGGTTTTCTGACTCGCCCTGTATATCTTCCAATATTTGAAAGTATCTGGGTTTTTTACCCTTACCTTGTGGATGATAAATTTTTTTCAAAAATAATATCGGTTAAGCATAAACTTACTTTACTCTATCGTTGGGACACCCTGTATACGTGTCTAGTGTGATGCACAACATATATACATGCGAGGGATGCGTAACGTCCGGTAACGGATATGCGACTTAAAGAATAAGAAGAAGATTTGTCTATTTGTCCAATGCTACTAAAATTTAGTAAATTTCATTCTTAGCATTCCAAATGATACTTAAAAAATTTACTAATGAATTTTGATGCATTATTATAAAACACTTGAAATGAAAACATTAGACTAAATTACTCGGGTGAAATTAAAGATAATCATTCCTTTAGTTTGTTTGCAGAAAGAATTGGCCCCAAAATTGAGGTTATAGTTTTGAAAAAGTTACGTCCTTTATTTTCAAATGCATTGCAGGTTTCGATTACGACCGGAATGAAGATGAAGCGATCTATGAGGCTTTTTCAATTTATAACTTTTCATTAAATTTGCAGCGGATTCATAATGTTTCAAAGTAGATGAGAGTATGATGAAGTGGTCAACGTGTGAATGCAAGTCCCAAAGCAAAACTGTATCCCTATAGCAACGATTAAACAAGTTAAAAATTTAATAGTCGTTGTTTTAAATTGGACTGTATGTTTAATTGTGGAAATATGCGAGATTTTAATACTGAAAAAACTGTTGAAGAAGCTGTGAAAGAACTATTGCAAGAAAAGTGCATGAAAGGCTTATGGAGATTTTATAAAATGTTTTCCTAGACTATTTCATTGAAAAAAGCAGAACTGTACGTTCTTCTACTTTATGGGCATATTTCTCCATGGTTAAATTGATGGTAATGGTTGCAAATAAGGTTGATATATCCCAATATCCGATATTCGACGCATTTTTAAAAAGAAAACCTGACGGGTAAAAACAAGAAATCAAAAATTCTTAAGTGCTGAATAATTTGATCAATTTTTAAGAAAAGCTCTAGATGATACATTTTTGATGGTTATAGAGAGTAATTTGGGTGCCATTTTGTTATTTTGTTTAATTCTTATAGGTTGCACTGATTAGGGTGCACCAGGAGCGTGCAGTGGAAACGAATTAGTCGAATTAGATTTGATTTCTTCCATTTTAGTTAATGTAAGAAATACAAAAAAAACAATATTGGTGGCACATTTGTCATTAAAAATAGAGCTAACAAAGCAGGGGATTTTATAAAACTATGGAAATACTACATGAATTTACTAATGTCAACACAACAACATTTGAAAAATTACCTGAACAAAATTGCTATCTTCCTACAACTTGATGATCTCTTTGCATACACAGACACTGTTTTTGGAGCACATCCGCATCTTTGTTTATCCGATTCCGGGCATGCGTAGACGTTCTAAAGATAAATGAATGGTGGATGTAAATCCGCTACCTTCTTCAAAGAATATGTAAAAAGATCAATAAATAGCACACATTTTTTCGGCATCAAAATGATAAAATTTAAAAATCGTTAAATATCGATAAACAATGATGTGTTTGCTGCTTATCATCAATTGTTTTTTTTATTCTCCTAAGGAATATTTTTTTTACTATTAGAGACAAAATTTTTAACATTATGCCCAATTACAATATTAACAAAAATCATATATTACCTATAAATAAACACAGTCAACCTTAGTAGTAAGGTAATGAGGTGTTGCAACACCTAGTGTCGCCTCGTGCTATCGTAACGCGTTCAAAAAGTGACAGTGATTTGTGATTGTTATTTTTGCCGACATCGAAGAATCGACTGTTTACATATCTGTCGACAAAGTTGCTTAGAAAAGATAATCAAAACACAATTTTTTTTGCAAAATCAAAAAATTTACCCAATCTTAACGCAGACAAAACTCAAGAAACTATTTTAATAGCACCAAATGGTTATAATTTTTGATGTTTTTGAAAGATTCACTGCCGTTTTCTATAGAATTTTTAACTTCGTTGTCCATGTTGGGATCACCAACGTGGTATTTAAAAACAACAGGTTGAACAACTTAGATAATTATTTTCTTTTTTATAAATTACTAAAAATTAATACAAACTTTTACAATATGTACTTCTACGTAACAAACATAATTTTTTTTTAATTCCTATTAAGAACATTTGGGCAAATATTTAGTAAGCTACAATATATCTGAAATTAATATAATTAGTGCCAAAAATAAAATACTTTAAAATGCTTGACAGCAGACCATCTAGCGGTGGGTTAGGTTTGCAAACATGCGGTCACGGTCTTACAAAGCAACTCTCCAGAAAGGATCTATTTTTTGTGACTTGTACCACTTATTACCCCTAGTAATTAATGTATACATTGAGATTCGCCCTTTTCCCACCACTCTTTGAACATCAATGTTATGTTCTTTTTATATTAAATTTAACTAAATGCCAATTATCTACTGGGATAATTTTTTCCAGAAATTCCTGTGTTTACACGAAGGAAATTATATACTATGCCGAAGAAAAATAATGGTGACGAAAGGAGTGTCCACAGTCTGGATTTACAGGACAGATTAATAAATTTTCTTAATATGGAAGATTATCCGCTAAATATAATTACTGATGTATCGTCTCTGTTACAGAATATTTCAACGACTAAACAAATGTTCTAGACACTAGGTCAGATTTCTTGCTATTAATAAGAAATGGTTAGATGAGGTTTTCAAGTTTCCTCAGTCTTATATTTCATACTAGTAATGATAACTTGAGTTCCCCTCAGAGAGATCAGGGAAGGTTGGAACCAATCCTATGTTACTCTCCGTAAAATTTTGTTCATGTAAGTCAATGTTCAGCCCTAAGGGTGCTCCATTGGTGGGACCATAAGTAACAAACAAGGAAACAATCAGACACACAATCACCTATATTAATATACAGGGTGGTGGTTTGAAAACGGATCATAGGGATTTAGCATTGTGAACTGGTTTTTTTTTAATTCCTGCTCGCCCTTTCAAGTGACAAAAATGGTTTTGGTATCAAAACGCAGCTAAAATTATTGCGCATAGCGCTCGCTATCAGCTTAATTACACAGTCTTTTTAAAAATTCATCAATAAAAATTAGTAATCATTAGTAATCATTAGTATCATTCGAAGCTATTCCTTCGGAATAAAGCTTTTTATTTATTTATTAATGACTTTCCTTTCAGCCTTATTGTCAAAACGTAGAAATCTTGATTGTTTAGGCAACCCAATACTATTTTTCTTTCATTATCAAAACTTACTTTTATTTTTATTGACAAATTTTTGAAAACAACGCGAAATTCAGCTGACTCCTAATAGCAACAGCTATACGAACTAATTTTAGCTTTAGTTTGATACCAAAACCATTAACCTATGACCCGTTTTCAAAAGCACCGCCCTGTAGATACTTCTAATAAAAACTTGGATGAAACTTCTGGGATCATCCGTCGACGTCCTAAAGCATTATTTGAAGAAAGCAGCCAACGATCAAAGCAGAAGACATTACTGTTACAGAAACATTAATGGAGGTAAACTTACAAAGACTTGTATCCACAATGGTTTCTCTACCAAATACTGTCCTTCAAGTTTTATATTTGAACACGACCTAACAGAAACCTGCCTAATCGTTGCTCATTTCTAAGTGTGTTTGTGGCGATAGAAGCGGGCATTCAGAATACAAGCAAAAAATTAGCGATTCTGATGACGAAAGTGTAAGCACAGCTAGCAATATGTTTGGGTCTTCTTCTACTTAAAGAAACTGTTAAGTTGGCAGCAAACGAGGCGAAATATATGGCAGAAAAAAATTACCAGCTTTCCTCTACGATTATTCAGGTGGGTGTCGCGTCGATCTCCCACAAAATATTGCCGACAGTTGTTTATTTGTCAATTACAATTTCCTAACTGAGAAAAAATGTGCCCAGGGATGCTACGTATGTGGTGATACAATTGTGAACAGAGAAGTAAATGAAGCAACATTTTGTTTTGGTCTATCGACGTTACACGCGTGGATCGATTTTTAGAATGCCTCTTGCATGTTGCTTAGAAGATGGATTTTAAAAAATGGCAAGCAACTGGACCACATAAAAACCAACTGGAAAAGAAGAAAGAATCTGTACAGAAGAAGTTCTCTAAGGAGATTGCACTAATAGTTGTCAAGCCAAACCCCAAAGGAAGCAAGACGTCCAATGTCGCGAATACTTAAAAATTCTGGTTTGTCGCTTCTATAACAGGAACGATGAAATAATTATAACACGTTTTGCTACAATTCTACAAGCTTTATCATCAGAGTATGAAATAAACACTGAAGCGTTCGGACAAATGTGCAAAGGTCAATTTTTACCCGTGGTTCTACATACCTGTCAGCGAGCATAAGGTGTTACCAGAAATAAATCATCTCCCCGGAATGTAAAACGTCCCATAGATACAAGCAGTAGATTCTCTATACGTGTTAGTGTTTCCTTCAGTCACCGATAAATGGCGTTATGAGTTGGTTTTCCGGTTTCGTCATTCATTGAATATCGCGATTATAGTGTCGTGATGGATATCGATTCAGTATCAATTATATTTTATCAAAGATGGCTGGACGCTCTAATACCGAAAATAATGTTACCACACGACGGAATAACGCAATAATTTAAAAATAGATTTCTTTTGAGTTTTTAATATTTCATTTGTATAAATATTACTAGGATATATTATTCAGTTTGTTTGAATTAATCTTTAATTTTAAATTGAGTGTGAAAATAACAGGAAACTAAAATATTATAATAATGTAACACGTATCGCCACCTATCGGCAACTTCGGGAAGTTCATATTCAAATATAGAATCATCTGGACCTTATACATTCCAGGGGAGATGATGTATTTCTGGTGTTACTACATGGTTCCAAATTTATTTCTGCAACTCTTCTTCCCATTGCTCAGTTTTTGGAAGAGGCTCAAAATAAAAATCTAAAAAGTTACAGAAGAGAATACACAACGAAAAGTTCACGAATTTCTTGAAGCAAAGATTTACTCCTAGTAGTAGTAATTTTTGAGTAAGTAGAAATTCAGTAATAAAAAGATAACCAAAGCTGAAGCTTACAGCAATTGCTGACTGTGGACTGTGGAAAACAATTAAAGATAATAAAAACAAACATAATTTAAAATTCCATTTCTGCTTCACTGAATTGACTAAGAATAATAGTACAAGAAATTTTTTTTCCATAAAAATTATAACAAAATTAAACGCACAGACGCGGATATGAAAACTTTACATCTCAGACAATATACAAGAATTTTCAAAACGAGTCTAACTTATTTTTGGACTAGTTTGTGTTTTTGGATTAGAACTGGAATCTACATATAAAATTTAACATGAAAATTCATAATGCAAATAATGTGTTCTCACAAGGTCTACACTCTATTAAGACCCTATTGTCGATATTTGTTGTATTTCGTACATTAATGACTGAAATTAGTCTAAATGCCAAATTTTTGACGTCAAATAATTTTAAAAAAGTAGAGATTTTTTTAAGTCCACACTTTATACAGACTAAACTTAAACAAATGGCACAATTTTCACCGACGACGTAATTTACGAATCTGAATTTAGTAAAGTCGATAGTGGAAGGAAGTTCGAGCAAACAACGGACCTCTACAATTAGCTGTTAGTAGATTGATGGGGTAATATTTCTTCTTTTAAAAGGGCTGAACGAGGTTCCCAACAAAGCCGTGTAATTCTACTGCTAATTTTAAGCGAGTTATTTCCTTTGTAGGTTATTTGAAGCGAATGCCGCAAAACGAGTCCTACAAGCGAACAATAAGTTTGTAAACAAGAACTTTTTTAAAAGGGATACGATATACCACCTATAATCCGCATTTACAAATACTTGAGATAAATCACCCTAATCCTGGCAGGCTATCATTATTGTCCCTGCCGAGTAACGCATGTTTATAATGCGTGCCGGATTACATGTTTTATTTGACAAAGACCGGTAACATAGTGGATTTGAACGGCGGAACAGCTTGTTGAATGTGAGTGTCAATGCGCAACACGCTGACAGGCGGACAAAGGAGCGGTTTTCCAGGGTGATGAACTAAGCACCTCGTGTAACCGCATCTCATGCTCTTCGTAGCCGCACCATCTGTCCGCGCAATTCGAGCCTTAACAAGCCGGATCCGCCACCGAACGCGTTGCCTTTGTTAAGAAGCCGTCTGAGCGTAATTTAATCTGACGTGTCCCATCCTTCTACAAAGAAATCGAAATCGGTTTGACATAACCGTAAGCGCATAACTGACGCTTATTACCTGTTTCTACCTTTATACAGCACCAAAATATTTAGGGCAATCGAAAATGGAAAGATGTTTATCCATAATAATGTCTTTCCGCGGTTACCTGTTCTTATCTATTCTTTTGATGATTGTTAAATTGATTCTGCGGATAATATGAAACCTTTATTGTGCGAACGCCCATTCAAAACACATCTGCGCTCGAACATACCAGATACATATACTTATCGCATCGTTAAAGTGGTTTTCAGATTAAAGTGACATTTGTTTCACATACTAACCACACTTTGAATATAAATTCACACGTTTCTCTTCATGTTCTTGTATAACATTTCAACCACGGCGAGACAATTGTATGCAATATTATTTTTACAATAATTAGTGGACCGTGTATTAAAAGCCAGAAAAATGTATAATTTTGTCATTTTTGTATTGTATCTGTACGTATCATATTAATGTTCGCAGTATGTGTTTTTTTTTTCTAAACCTGCAGTAGTTGTTGGTGAGTTTGAAATAATAGGTATAGTTCTCTACTATATCTTCTTTTGTTGTCAATAAGGATTTTTGTATTGCATTACTTTTATTGAATTTATAATACCTATGATGATAGTTACATTGATGTAAGATGAAGTAGGGTAAATGCAAAACGACCATATTTTTAAGTTGACACCGAAGAATTTTGTCTCATTGACGAGTGTAAGTGGTCAACACGTCCCAGTCAAAATATACAGTCCTCTGAATTACTAAACAGAAAAGAGGGCAATTTTCAATATCTTCGATATAAAATACTTCGCCGGAATTAATCATCTTGATTGGTTTCAAAGCTAACTCATTTCAATGATGCAACATTAATGTATTCTAGTTTGAGGAATCAAGTTATTGTTAACAAAAAAATAAGAAAAACCAACTATTTATTCTTGCAAAATAAGTACACACAACCAAAGTAAGATTGCCATTACTATACAACTTACTTAAGCATTAAGTTATTCCTCTCACCAAAGTTATATCGAACTATTGTCATGGCATAAGTATCATATACACGAATACATGAAAATAATTGATACAGTTGCTTTTGAAAGAAAATATAACAGTGCGTTGCACCTTTCTCGTTCTAGTCTACCACAGTTTTTCTTCTTACATCTTTCTCTCTCATCTGGTTTGGTCTAGATTCTAGCCTTCTAGTTTTTGCACTCGACTCAGTAGTGGTTTTCCAAACTGGAAAGTATACCGTAAAAAATCCACTTCCTTCTTCTTGCTGTTATTAAAAACAGTCTTATAAGTGAGAGTTAAAGATCAATACTCCCATGTTTCTAATAAACTCTTTCACTATATCTGGGTTGCCAATAATTTTTTTACGGTAGACTATTTTTTCCTCCAATTATCAGAATGATTTTAAGGTGTTTTCCTTCTAGGTGGAGGTAGAGATAAAAATAACAGTCTAAAAATTACATCTAAGACCGACGTTTTGCTCAAACCTGTGAGTAGTTTAAAAACCCGCAACTTTTGGCCTGGATAAAGCCCCCACAAGTTTGAGTGAAACGTCAGCCTTAGATGAACTCTGGTTATCTTTAAAAATACATTGCTTGTTGCTTTCAGATCAGGTTTGTTTAGTATGTTTTCCATTATCTAGCTCAAAATTATATGGCATTCCTGAAACTTCTTGAAGCATTCATATTGTGGCGTCGTCACCGCGATTGGTATTCAATTTATTGTATGCGAAACTTACATTATAGTATGTATAGTATTTACATGAATAGCAACATCGCTGACACAGATATGAACGTGTACTACATTACTACGTGTGTACGCTATGTAGTAACTGTGAACTGTGTATACCGTGTGTATTGTGCTGCTGATCATTCTATTTGTATGCGTTTAATAGGTTATTCTGAAGTCAACAAGGTCGTTTGAATTATACTTCCTGATCGTATGCATTTGTACATTGCCATTGACGAAATGCTGACGGTGTTTTGTTTATATTCCGCATTCTTCGAAATATATTTCCTCATGCGGAAATTATGCGGATATTAAGGGCGTTGAAGTTGGCAACCCCATATGGGTCCGTCCTTAGGTATGCTGTGGGCTGTTAAACGAAGACAGGCAAAAGAAATGTTTTCACGGACGAATCTTCCTTCGTGAGTTTTGTTGTTTTGTGTGGGGCGGTCTTGTTACCGCTGCTGGGGATGCGGTAGTGCGCTCTTGTTGGTGAGGATGCGAATACTGTGGTGCGCTCTTGTTGGCGCTGCTGCGGATGCTGTCGTGTTGGAGGTTGTGTGGTTGCTGTTGCAGATGCTGCCGTTGCGAGGGATGTGTTGGTTACTTACTTTTTTTGTTTTGTTGTTGCTGTTCGGGATGCTGCAATTGCTTGAACCTGTATGTGACAGGCAACACCCCGAAGACTTAGGTCTAGTTGTTGCATGACGAATAAGTGCGCGAGCGTGTTGCTCCAGCGCGTCGCAAGCTTGATGACGTGAAGGCGAGCGCGTTGCTCTAGCACATTTGAACGTTAAACACTTAGGACTGTTGTGTTCCGGGAGACGTCTGTGTGTGTGTGTGGAAATCTATGTCGTGTCGAGACATAGGTGTGTTTGTGATCGGTGACTCCTCTGAAGTAGCAGTTGTGGCGTTTGAGGATGCAGATTCTGTAACGTTTGTAGATGATATAACGGATTGGTGTTTGCGGATATCGCGGCGGTTTGGCAATTGTCTTTGCGGGTTGTTTGTTGGTCGATGGAGTTGACGAAACGACTTTGTGTATGTAATCTATCAGCCCAAGTCAATGTGGGTCACATGTGTAATTGTAGGAGAGAACTGAAGGATGGATCTCTTAGGTCGGCATAGCACTTTTACTGTTGGCGGGCGTAGCGTTGATGGCGTAGTGTAGACAATTAACCTTAAACCGGAAATGAATTACTAGCCGTAATTTTGTAATGGTATCAAATTTTGTCGTGTACTTGTCGAAAAGAAGTAGCAAAGCATTTTATAAAGAACTATATGAAAGTCGACATAATATATAATGTTAGTAATAAAATTAAAATGCAAACGATACAGGAAATAATAAACGAAGGTTTAGGAGAAACGCTCTCAAGGATTTGAGAAACAATTAGTCATCTGGAAAAGATTGGATAGTTATAGATGTAAAAAAAGTGGGCGTAGAACAGTTATTGAAATCTATAACCGCCTCGTTTAACTTAGAAAGATCTGCAACTCCAACTAAATGGAATAAAGACACAAAAACGGAGATATAAAAAATTTGAAGAACTATAAGCAGATCACGTAGTCCAGAAAAAACAACAGATGGACTAAAAGGATAACGTAGTGAAGACATAGAGAAGACAAAGAAATGTGGGGCCATCTCTTACCAGATGATATTAAGAGACTGGCAGGGAATTGGTTAAATATATTGCTGGATAGAGATATATGGACACAATTAGAGGAGACCTGATGTTGACGCGATAAGTTGACTGATGACTTTGTTATCTCATCGGCGACTTCTAGTAAAATTTTTCTACGAATCATTTTATTTCATCGGAAATGAAGTGATGGGCTACTACTGAGCATTATACGGACAGGTTTCTTGGACAAATTTGATCACAAAATCCTCCTCCTGTGATGAAATGTTCGGAGGTGACTAATATAAAGTAAAGCCAAAAATACAAATATTCTAACACAGATACGTCTATTTTAAGTCAAATAGTTGATGCTACAATTAAAAATGATGTAAATGTTTTCGCGTTTGTGGTCTACCTCTCGTGGATCAGCCTCATACGCCTGATACGTTAAGATTGGATCAATATTTTCACAATACCTAAACAACATGAAGACAAGTAACTCTTATGAAGTGAAGGAAGAAAAAACGAAAGTACGGTGTAGAAAAACTGAAGTAAGGAGACATTTTAAAGAACATCTTTGTCTGTGAAATCTTGCAGTCGCACTCTGTCAGGAGGAAGAGGAGAAGAGAATTAGGAGCTGGAGGCAGGGAATGAGTTTTTAAGTGTTTTTTTTGGCTTGCCAGCCCCACTCTGTTGTATTTAAGTCACTTCCTACCCATTCTTGTACCTGATAAAAATTAATAACAAAACATTTTTTTTAAAGATGGTTATTCAGCTATGGAGACAAACCAGTTAATGTCATCGTACCTGCAAGTATGTCTGCATGAAGTGCTGCCGTACACCTGCCCTTGGAGGAAAAGTTGCAAGGTAGAACTGGAAAGTCGCAATGATGGTTTCAGAGTCGGTTTCAGAGATCATTTATGTTTCAATTCGGCTCCCCTAGGATACAGTGCTTTGATAAATTTTTTTCCGACCGAGCACACATCTTCTTGACTCGCAGTGATATTCGAATAAGTACTGACAACTTCTTTGCAAAAATTCACATTGTATTGAAGTAGTTTTTAGGCTTTCTTCTTCCCCTTTCCGTATATAGCCTATGTTTTATCATCCCCCGATACCACCTACGTCTTCTTGAATGGAACCGACATTGAATACATTGTAGACGTAGAAAATGTTACCTACATTGAAGATGCACCTAATTAAATTTTTTGCGTTGAGGAAAAAATATCTACTAAATGATCGCCTCATTTCTCACTTGCTGCTCTAAGGCTTTCAAGATTTTCTTACTTCTTTACAAAACACACAGTCTTATATGCTAAAAAAAAAATGCACTCGTTTCAGCCAAAAACAATTTAAAAAAGTTTTTACTCCGTCACGTTTAAACGCGAAATCAAAAATTCGGCCAAGAAATCTGGAAAATTTTTGGAAATGGATTATGAAAACCGGTACTTGTAGCTCCAAGTATTTTAATATGTTATTTCTTATCGTCACAGAAGTTGATTCTGTAAAAATCTTTATAAGACTTTTTTTTTGAGGTTTTAGTGAAATTTTGTTTGAATTGCCTGGATTATACAAACAACGCTCGCGGAAATTCTTTTTTTTTCCATTTTCGTGTAAGTTTTGTAGCTCTTTGAGCTAAGCAGAGTCTCTTGGTTTTTCTTCTTTTCTCATGATTGTTTGAAAATAACCATTTCTACAGCAACGATTAATTGCACAAGATCTGATTAGATTTTGGGCATATTTACAAGGACCATTAACCTACACATATTATCGAACTACTAAAATATTTAGAAAAATATTCATTTTTGACATTTTTGTTTCCAATAAAGTTGTTTATAATTTAATTATACATATCTTTTGTTTAAACTATTTTTTGATCCGATAAGTAATTACTCAGATAATAATCACGTGACAATAATTATTGTGGTACCCTCCAATATCAATTTTACAAAAAACATTGAGGGAAAAAGTTGTTGGAAATTTTATTGTCTATAGCTTTTGTTTGAACCATTTTTTTCTAAAACGCAATTTTATTTTCGCTTATCCGGGCGATGTGGAATTTTGAGGTAAACGCTTGTTTATATAAGTTTTAGATTGTGGTGGAAGTATAATAAAAATTGCGTATAATACACGTCTATAAGTACCTTTAAAACACAACCCCATAATAAGGCACTCGGCTTCGCCTGGTGTTTTTAAATTCGACGTGCGTGCTTTAAAGGCTTGCTTATACACTTGTATTATATTATACTATAAAACTGCTTACATAATATTGCAAATTTGTTGTTTCTATGTAATTTTTATCACAGATTGGATTTTACTAATTATCTGATATAGGTAATTATGTATCAATATTTTGTTTTAATTCGAACTTGGTTAACAAATGCAAATTAATTTTTTCTACACTTCCACGTATTCCACGTTATAAAAGTTATAAAAATCGATGAGTATGCGGATTAGGAATCACACTCGAATGATTTACAATCTATATTCTACCACTAAAACACCATCAATAAATTACTTTTCGAAAAGTGCAGATAATAATTTATAATTATTAACATTTTGAAATAATAATCATTTAACTTCTTATTAACAAAGAAAGTTTTTAATGTGTTTTAATTATATTTACGCAAAAGAAAACATACGGCTTTTTACAAACATTTATTTATGTAAAATAATAGACAGGTATAACAACAAAAGTTTTACACATTAATTTTGTTAAATGTTTATTTAAATACATCCGGCATTTAAAATTTATCTTATTTGTTTTTAGAATGTTAATCATAAATATGCAGGCTATTAAACGTAGTTGAATGTGCTTAAATGACTAAAAATTTGTGCTAGGTAATGAGGTTTATCGGATTAATTCATGTTAAACACCTAATATTTTAATGTTTATTAGAAAACTGGGTTCCCAGTGATTTTATAAAAACAAACAAGTTAGTGTAATTAAGAAGGGAAATGTATTATAATGCCGGAAATGTTAGCAATGGTAACTTCAATTAATGGTAATTTCAATTGCGGTAGTTATCAAAAGCTTAATGTGTATCTAGCAATTTCTTCACAAGCATATAGAGAATTTTAAATTAGTTAATTGTTCCATCCGTTATAGGTGGCTATAGAAAGAATTACACATGTGTTTAGTTGATTATTTGTTTATAGCTATTTTGTGCTTTTAGTATAATAGCGACTGTGCGTATTAAAACAATTCTGGTATATGACTTCTTAATTTTGAAGATGGAAGTAAGTATTTAAAATTTGAGTTCATTAACGAAATTAATTCTTAATTCCATTTAAAAAATTGGATAAAGACAAGGATTAGAAATTTTCTAGCATGGCCTTAGGACCTATTGATTCAGCTGCTTTTTTCACCAATTTTGACATTTTATTTGATCCCACTGAACAATTTTTATTCCATCCTTTTCAAAAGTAGTAGAATTTCAAGCATGATTCGGTGTTAAGAAAAGTCAGTCGTTGGTAACATGAACAGTAATTTCTTCAGCAACCTAAAACAAAGAATAATAATTAAGTAAAATTGTTATGTTCTTGAAATCACTTTTATTATTGGCCAATAATACGTAATTAGATAATTATAAAAAGAAAAAAACATTTTTAATTAGTTTCGACAACTGGATGTACAACTGTCATGTATTTAATATATCTAAAAGCTCCAGCAGTAATATTCAACCTTGCACTATTAAACTTCATGAATTAAATTGTAATAATCCATTGTACAGTGCTTGTGAAAATATTAATATAGTAAGTACTCAAAAATACTTGGGGATAGTTATAGACGATAAGTTAGAGTGGAAAAGTCATATAAGTAATTTGAAAAGTAAACTTTACCCTATTTCTAGAAAAATTTTTCTTCTAAAAAATTCGTACTAAAACCGATTAGTAAAATACAAAACTAATTATTAGGACAATTAGTTCTAAGACTAAACGAACACCATCCCTTCCACTTTTCATTGAACATAAAATTTTACCTTTAAGATATTTATTTTTATTTAAAGTTTTAAAACAATTCTATAATATGTCTAATTCAAATAGTCAACTTTTCACACAACCCATACAGAACTCCGTATCTCAAACCATATCTCAGAAGTCAAACACTCTAAAACTTCCCAAAGTAAATAAAAGGTTTTTCGGAAGTCTTTTCTGTATCTTGGTCCAAAATTGTCAAATATTTTTTCTCAGCATATGACGACGCAATTTAAGAATAATAAAAAGTGGAACAAGCTTTTAATAAACTGATTTCTGCTCAACACCTCACTCATAGAAAATAGTTTAGTTATAATAGCATAATTTAATTCATTGATCACAGCAAAGTTTTACTTACATCAACTATGTAAGCAACTTCTTATCCTCTGAATGCAAAAAATGTTTGATTAGTTTAGGCAGCTCAGGAACTTAGGCTGAATTTAGTAATTATCAAACACAGAATGGTAGAATTACTTAGTCAATTCTACCTTTTTCCTGCTATTTATCACTGCAGTATATATTGAAAAAAACTTATTTTATATAATTTTGCAAGAATATCTTAATTATACTTTTATAGGAATATTCCTATTTATTTTTTGTAATCTGTTGTACCAATCCTATAGTGTATCGTTATTTTGTTATTTTTGAAGGGAATAAACCATTCTTATTATTATTATTTCCTTATTCTCAACTTTTAATGTTGGTTACGGTTTTATTACTAGTAAGAAAGTAATTCAACTCCTCTTGCTAGCCTAAAATTTTCGGACTATGTGGCAAGTTTGCAGAATTATGGCACGCTGCCCCACATTAACGATTTTATTGGGTAGTCCGATGTTATTTAAGTTATTCAGGAAACCTTTGCTTAGGATACCCTCAACCGAAATCACAAAAGGAAGAATTGTCACATTTCTCAGTTTCCATTGCCTTTTTAGGTCATACGCCAAATTTTCATATTTTGTGACTTTCTCTTGTTCAGTCTTCATAATATTGTGTGAAGAAGGTACCGCGATGTCAATAATGGTGCCTGTTGCTTCTTTCTTATCAATAAACACAATATCCGGTCTGTTATAGTCAACTGTTCTGTCTCCGGGTATAACTGTGGATCACGAAGCCACCTAAGCGATGATAATTTATCTACGTTATCCATTTTTATCAGTTTGGGGTATCTACCATGCATCGATTGTTCTTGCCAAGCGTTAATATTTTCAGTTCTTGTTGGTAGTTCATCTTGCCGCATACGCTGTGCCAGATTCAGTGGAGTAAAACCCTTATCTGATTGAACCATTAACTGCATCAAATCGCTGTTAGTTGAATGGAAGTAACGCCTCATGTTATTTTCTTGATTTAAGCACAGATACTTAATATTAAGCAATCCTCTTCCACCTTCACTTCTCGACAAGTACAACCTTCTCACTGAGGAGTTTGGGTGCAGGCTCCTAAATTTTGTTAGTAATCGCCTTGTTGTTCTATCTAGTTTATCAAGATCAGTGTCGGACCACTTCACAATTCCAAATGAATACGTCAATACCGGGACGGCCCAGGTATTTATTGTCGAACACAAATTACCGCCTGAAAGTTTAGTGTTAAGTAGCTTAGTTAATCTTTTCTTATACCTCTCAGTGAGCTCTCTTTTAAGCTCGGCATGGTCAAGTCGTTGGTTTTGAGGGGTACCAAGGTAACGGTAGGTTTCATGAAGAGGTAGTTGATCAATATCACCCATACTCTGTGGATTGTTCTCAATATTCCCTTTTTTTTATGTTTATAACGGCGCATTTATCAAGCCTAAATGACATTCGGATATCGTCACTAAAGGTTTTTACAGTCTTGACCCGTGATTCGCTGTACATCTTTAGGTCGTCCATGTACAGTAGATGAGATATTCGACATTTGCTTCTGAGATTCAACCTATATCCAGCATCTGTGTTATTTAATAAGGAAGACATTGGGTTCAAAGCTAAGCAGAACCATATAGGGGAAAGAGAGTCTCCCTGAAATATTCCCCTACTTATGTCCACAGTTTTTATTATTATTATTATTATTATTATTATTATTATTACTATTATTATTATTATTATTATTATATTTAGAAACTACAACTACATGACATTTGTATATCCAGTTGTCAAAACTAGTTACAAATTTTCCTTTTTATTGTTATCTAATTACGTAGTATTGGCCAATAATAAAAGTGATTTCAAGAACATAACAATTTTACTTAATTATAAATGACCAATTCCACATTATGGATCCGAATTTCTTCAATTTAAAGAATAATAATTACACATTCTTGGACAATCATTTGAATTGTAATTATTAAGCGTTGAAATTTACTTAGCACCGCCTTGTTTTGTATTATCTTTTTCTTCTTTAAATTCTTCTTTAAAAAATTAGTACGATATGAAATGCCCTCTCTTCCGCGCCAACAGAGTTTGTAACTTGCTATATAAAAATGTTTTCTGAATGCCAATGGGTGTATCTTGATCGTAAAGGTTTTTAATTTTTCCATATTCACTGCAAGTAAGTGAAGAAGAACTGCGTCTTAATTTTTCTATGCAAATTGATTTTGATTGTCTCCTTTTGTCTTATTTATTTCCTTTGATTTTTAAATGAACTGCCATTATTTTGATAAATTTGAAAACATACCATTTTCACGTCGAATCTATACTGTGGTAGTTTTGAATTCCTGATTTTCTGGGAAAATCAAAACTTTCACTTAATAGATTATATGCAAAAATAAAATTTTTAGATCTCTCGTGTTTTACCAACAATAAATTTTTCTGATGAAATTTTGAATTAGTTTCTTTTTTGGGAAAGAATTCTGTTGACAGGCCGCCTACTATTATACCAATGATAAGCTTTTTTTATTGCTACACCGTATTTAGAAGTGATTAAATTTGGCGCTCTCTAGTTAATTTTGTAAAGCTGGTAGTAAGTGTTTACAGTCTAGTAAGGGCTCATAAAATTAGAATATCAAAATCTTCTCCAAATTCTTCTGTGTTACTGAAATGATAAAAAACTCTTTATTCTTTTACTTTTTTGGCAAAGAGTAAATAGCATATACTAACTATATAGCGTGTCCAAACTAATAGGTTAGGAAGTTTGGAGAAAACCAGATGCATTGGGCAAAAACCCCAAAACACGGTAATAATTCTTGGAGCAGAGATAAGTAAAATCTTGATATGAAACATGTTTGTTTGGAAGCTTAGGTCGTTATTTGGCCACTTTTGGTGGTCGCACCGAACCCACAACCACACTAAACTGTTAAAATCGGCTTATTTAAACAAAAGGATAGAGGTGTAGGATACAATAGAGATTCGTTCAGAAATTTGTCAGTTCAGTTTGTCTCTTATGGCTTTTAAGGTGGGAAAAAGAAACATTAGTTTTCCGCGGATGATTATCAATTAAAGTGTCCGAATTCACAATTGTTGTTTATTATGCGCCTTGGTTAATTTACGTAGGATACAGTACGTAAATCTTTATACAACTTACGACTAGGAGCAGGAATTTCTACAATAGATGATTTTTCCTCCATTTACACCAAATGAGTAAAGGAGTTCCTCTTAGCATGGTAAGGTTGTAAAAAGTGTAATCGATGATTTTGTGTTTTGCTATCTGAAAACTGTAACAACCTTTTTAAGATTTATTTCACATTCTCAATGTTTGAACTTGGTATATGTGTGTTTCTTGCACTAGCTGAACCAAACGGAAAGAAAAAAGTGAAACAATTCATTAAAACAAAAACAAAAACTTGCTTTAATTGAATGATGGAGAAGGCAAACAATGTCTCACGAAACTATCTGCCAAGTCGAGTAGGTTCAGCACAAGGAGCAAAATTGCTTGGTGAAGCATTTTGTACTACTTTGTGTGTAGAACACATACACGACAATCTCAGATGTAATCAACCACATCATTTTTTGCAAATAGTAAAGTGACAGTATTTGAACAGTGGTCCGCGATGTCTTGCGATAGGCAAGTCATGATTTGCGAGATTCACTGATCTACTATGTTCCATCGAAACCTCAAGTCTCCAGCCAGAAAATGATTTTACGCGCCGATACAAGACAAGTCAAGTCGGAAATTTCTAAGGAAACGTGACAACACGATTGACCAATTGGTTATACCAACGATCTTTACTAGGAAGGTGAATGTTTTCATAACTAACAGGTACAAAACGAGATAAACCCTCGGTGAATGATTTGGAAATGGAAATGAGATTGTTGTAGGTATAAAATCCATCTAGCTAAACGACTGAAAGGATTTTTGAGTTGGTTCAACCACAATGCCTAATAAAGTGTAAAATAAGAACGATGCCCAATTCTCTGTCAACTTTTTGACACAGAAGTGACCAAATAAAATGAGAGTTTTTTTAAATAAGAAAAGTGGAAAGAAAAGTAAAAGTAGTAAAATAAGAAACACGTGACTGTATGAACTAGCCATGCCAATAAAACGTCTTATATTAGTCACGGTTTTTGAGTAGAAATTTCCAGTATGGCAAAAACTATTTCAGCATTTACTAATAACCCACCTTTATTAACCACGCACCCTATAGTTTAAATAAGCTAAATTTACATTAGTCGGAACGAAACGGAAGAGAGGAGACAATGGTATAGTGTAGAAAGGACCCCTAGGTGTTTTTCAAAAAATGTGTAGCAATGATAATATCATTCCAAATAAGAAAAGCAAAAGGTTCTAAGTCTGCCCCTAAACTTTACAATTGGGCTGACTCGCAGACTATTAAACCACTATCATATTATCAAGTTCCTTGGTAGTAACCTCTTGGAGGACAGAAGATAAAGTTAACTGATTCTGACAAAATAATGATCGTGCGTTGTAGTAGCGAGATATATGCTAATGTTGGAGAGGCCGTATGGTACGTAGAATTAAGAATAGAGTATATAGGAGATAGCTGAAAATGGGCAACAACGTGAGTGATAGAAGGAGAGTTTTTCTTAAGATCCCTGAAAGTCCAATTAACCATCATGAAAATTTGACAGAAAAATACTCTAGAAAATTCATCGTTAGATTACAGTGAGCACAATGCATTCGTTATTACGTGCACAGCTTAGTAAACATGAAAAAGTACAGTACATGAAGGTGATTTGTTTTTAATGTCAAGTAATGCGCTACGCATCACTGGCAGTTTTTATAATTAACTCCAGTTTCAATGGAGTTATCTAGCATTATATTTCCATCCATTAGGTAGTATACGAAGAGAGATGAACCATATGTGTGAAAATTTCGAAATGATTAGAGAGAAAGCAGAAGTTTTTTGAATCTGACTAGTCAAACCAACTTAATTATTGTTGTAATTGATTTGTTCTTCGTTGAGGATGGGCACCAAAAAACCACTATGTCGTTTTTTAGGCAACGTTTCGTGCAACAGAATGCGAACTTCTTCAGGCCTCTGAAACAGAAAAATGGCCCGCCACTTGAATAAGTATAAGAAGCACATGGATATTAAACAAACACAAAATAAATTAACAATTAAATGTAAATAAATACGTCTAATAAAACACACACTCTATACGTAGAAACGAACAAACATTTTTCATTTAACTAAATCTTATCCTAGTTAGATTGGTTACTTAATAAATGGTATATTAAAACAATCATGGATTTTCAACAAAAAATTGTAAAAGTTTATAATTTTATAATAATTATTAATATTACTAGATACTGAAATTTTCCTCATAATCTTAGACAGGACAATATAGAGACAGGAAAATCATATCAGTGATTATCGTCATATCTTGCATAATCTTTAGATTATCTCATGGTTTGTTGTTGATTGCCTTGGCACTAGTACTAGTTTGGCTATTCTTCCACTTCTTAAGAAACTCCTCCTTTTGTAGTTGTTTTTCAACAACCAGTTTTTATTGTTTTATGTTTAGGAAGTTCATTTTTTAGGACTTGTGGGGTACAGGTTGTTTTCAAGCATTTTACTATTTTTTCACCTAAAATTTCGATACGTTCTGTATACGTTCCATATGATTTCGGCATTTTTTGGGAATAGTTCGCTTACTTGTCCTAATGTCTTTTCTCTATCTAGGCACGTTGTTGTTATTATAATTAGTTTTTCAATGATATTTGATTCCAAACATTTTCTCCTATTTCCAAGCAGAATTATTTGTATTCGTTTCTTGTGTTTGTAGGATATATGGTTGACGTTATCGCATCGGCGCGTAAATCGCATCACATATTTACAAAAAACTATTTTGGAAACTAGTCGGTAGTAATTTAGTTTGCCACAAATGTAAGAAGAGTGCTGCAAACAGTGAAGACAATAAGAAAATTAATGTCTAGGATGAAATTACAACTTATCGATCGATTTGGTAGGCTATAACAATTATTTGATTAATATTTGGAAGTTAATATCGTATTTTATTATGAAATGTGAAGTTACCTATATTGCACCACTTCGAAGTTGCTCAAATAGCACCGGTGCGATTTAAGAAAATATCGTATCGTTTTGTAATTGTTTAATATGCATCCGGATCTTCTCCTAGTAGGTAGGCTGATGAACTAAACTGGATAGATTTATATTTATATGATTTAACCCATCAACAGTAATTAATTTATTTGTACCTTGGTTTAAAGAATAGAAAAGAGGAAATACGGCGTGGAGCCCTCAAATGGCGTAAAACAGTTCCAGAAAGGAAACATTGGGTTGAATAGGGGAGTCGTGGCCAGATCAGGTTTGTCCCACATTCTTAAAATGGAAGAGTTGATTATTGGAATGGCGATAAATGATGTTCGAAAGCTTCATATGACATTCTAGAAAGCAACAACATGAAAAATCAATTCAATAAAGACCAAATAAAAGCAGGGAAGAAGTGGTACTATTCCTTCATGAAGACGCATTCTAATCTCAGTTTACGTCAACTAGAGAGTGTTTCAATGGCACGTTGTAAAGGATTTAATAGAATCAATGTTTTCAAATCTCTTGACGACAATAATATAACTGCTTTAACTGTCTACAATGTAGATGAATCGGGTTTCTCCACTGTGCAGAAAAAATGTTCAACAGTGGTTGCATTAAAAGAGAAACATCAAATAGGAGCATTGTCCAGTGGAGAAAGAGGAGTCAATACGAGATTGGTTGCTTGATGATTAAAAAAAAGAGGATGCACCTAGCACTTGCCAATGGTGCACCACCAGGTAGTTTAATTGTAATATCAGATTCTGGATCCATCAATTCAGACCTTTTCGTCAAATGGTTTCATATTCTATGTGAAATCAAGTTAAGATTTCAAAGTGTTGTTGGTATTTGACGATTATTTAATACATTCGAAAACTTAGAAGACATTAATCTGGCCCGGAAAAACGTTGTACTGATGCTTCAGTTACCTGGTCATACTACTCATATGTTGCAACCTCTAGATGTTGCCATCTTCAAATCTCTAGAAAGTTATTACGATTAACTTATAACTATAACCTATAACACGCCCCTAATCGTTGAAACATCCCAAGAAACAGCTTATACGGTTCATATGTGATATTGGAATTCGTGATGGAAGAGCTGATATGATTTCTAACACCGTACCGTCTGCATTAACGAATCAAGTACTGCCGTGACTTCAAATGGATCTGATGTTGCTTTGAACAGTAGGTGTTTGGAATTGCGAGTTTCAATTGATACAGTGCCAATAACAACAATGAAATATAAACAAAGAAAGAGGAAGTGAGCTCAGAAAGCGATAGTCTTAATTTCCAATTCATATAAATATGACTTGCAAGAATTGAAGCAGAAGCAAGCTGAGAAAGAAATGAGGAAAGCTGAAAAACTAGGAGTAGCAGGACTTAGTGGACTATGTGAAAAAATAGAAAATTAAAAATGACACCAAGAAAGCGTAAATGATGTGAAAAACAAGGAAAGGCATTAGGAAAAAATAAGAAATCGAAAATTTGGAAAGTGTGTTGAATGATAATGTAAAATGGTTTTGTCGGCTTTGTGGCGAGGAGAATATTATTGAAGATATGGTATACTGTACTGTAATAATAGAATTCTATGTTTTGTTCATGTTTGCTGTCTGAAATATACAGGGTGAGTTTTTAGTGCGTATTTGCTTTATAGCGCCTTAGCTACTTATTAGAAAAAATGTGTGCTATCTTAAGTTGTTGGTAAACATTTTGGTATTTTTTAAAATATCTGTGATAATACAGAGTGTTACATATTTCCTGTACAGCAACTAACTTTCTTATTTTAAATAGAACACCCTATATATTTTTTGAAATTCGAAAAGACCACAAAAATTTAATTCAAAAACATGTATCGCACCCTATGCTAAACCCTTAGGTATCGGAGGTATTTAACATAACAAGAAAAAAATTTCAGTTGGAAAGATCTGGATGGAGCCTTATACCATTTTCCATATGTTATATCAAAATTTAATATTTGGTATACCGTAAGTACATAGAATTGTCTAACTTTTGCAATTAAAACAGACTGGAAAATAATATACTAAGTGTTACATTTTTCAGGTCACATTTAGCAAACTTTAAACTTCGAAAACATTTTTTTTTCAAATAGAACACCCTGTATTTTTTATGCCCAATTATGTAAAATTAAATTATCTTTCTTCTGGTATAGCCATTGCATGGGTTAAAGTTAGCAACTTTTGAAATTAGCCTTATACTTAAAAAAATAAAAACTACATTCCGCCCATTATTTGCTATGGATAACTCAATTCTTTGTCTAAATGACCGCTGAACATTTCCCAACATTTTTAGTGTAATTGTACGAAAAGAATTTTGTATTTTGTTTTTCAGATCTTCTACATTTTTTTTTACAAATCGCAAGTGTTTACATGTGTTAAAGAAAGTGCTCTCATCAGTAAATAACACATAACTGGAAAATAATCGGTCTTCTTGTATTTTTGTCAGCACCCAGTTACAAAAATTTATACGGTTTTGATAATCCTGTTCAATAATATTTTGTTCATATTCAGGATGATAGTCATGGAACTTATGTTTACGTAATGTTTTAAAAACTACCGAAGTCTGAGAAATATCCAAGACAGCACTAACTTGTCTAGTACTAATCTCAGGATATTCAACTACTGCAGTAACTATATCAAATTGCATAGCTGCATCCTTAATTTTTCCTTGCCGTGAGTTCTTCTTATAATTAGCATTAGCTGTAAGTTCAAAACGTTCCTTAAGTCTTTCAAAGCATTTAACTTGACGTTTTATTCGCTCAGGATATCGCGTTCCATATCATTTGGACGCCAATAAACAATTTCTATTACATTCTCCTAATAAATAAGTCATGTCAACTAATTCTTGAGTAGAGCAATTAATATTAATGTTTCATTAAGAACAACACAGTTGTAATCAAGTAATTAAACGAGACTGTCAAAACCACTGAGAAACTGACAGTTTTGTTTGTTGTCAAGGCCTTCTAGATTCTACTCGTGTGTTATTCAAGATCTTCTACGAAGTATCAATCTAAAACATAATAATGCTTTTTTTTTGTTAAAAATAAATAAGCAAAAAAATATTTTCGAATTTTGTTATTAATTATTCAAGTACAAGGCTAATTTTATACGCAATTTTTAAGCAAAATCCTTATAAATCTGTCACCTTGAAAGAAAATTGCAAATATCTCAAAAGCTGCTAAGTTTAACCCCTGCAATGGTTATACCAGAAGAAAGGTAATTTAATTTTACATAATTGGGCATAAAAAAATATAGGGTGTTCTATTTAAAAAAAAAAATTTTTCGGAGTTTAAAGTTAGCTAAATGTGACCTGGAAAATGTAACACTTAGTATATTATTTTTCAATCTGTTTTAATTGCAAAAGTTAGACAATTTTATGTAATTACGGTATGCCAAAAATTAAATTTTGATATAACATATGAAAAAATGTTATAAGGCTCCATCCAGATCTTTCCAACTGAAATTTTTTTCTTGTTATGTTAAATACCTCCGATACCTTAGGGTTTAGCATAGGGTGCAATACATGTTTTTGAATTAAATTTTTGTGCTCTTTCCGAATTTCAAAAAATATATAGAGTGTTCTATTTAAAATAAGAAACTTAGTTGCTGTACAGGAAATATGTAACACTCTGTATTACCACAGATATTTTAAAAAAATACCAAAAAAGGTTACCAACAACTTGAGATAGCACACAATTTTTTCTAATAAGTAGCTAAGGCGCTATAGAGCAAATACGCACTAAAAACTCACCCTGTATATGATTGTCTTTACTCGTTCTATAGTTTATGAATACTCAATTTTGTACCATTTTAACATTGAGTTCAATTTAGGCACCCCAGGTTACGATTTGAGCAACTAGTTTCTTAAATCGCACGACTTGCAGAATCTTACAGTTTTGTGTCAATATTTATATCTTGACACACAATCACATTCTTTAAATTATATCCACGAAAATCGTAAAAGTGGTGCAATATAGGTAACTTTTTTGTCGTTTTGTGGTACTTGTTTTTTCTTTATTGTTATCGTCGTCTTTAATGTTCGGAAAGCTCTATGATGATGATAGTGGTCATAATTTAAGAAGTAATATAGTAAACAGTAATTAAATAAATCTAATGTTGAAGATCATTTCTCATCAGGAGGACTATGAACTTCTTTGTAGTTACAGTTTGTTCTTTCGTCTTTATCCCAATGTTTAATGATTGTAAATCACTGTTTATAAAATTAAAATTACACTTAATTCTCAAATTATTGGATCATTGTTTTTGGTGAGTGGTGTGACATCTGAACTAAATGTTAGTTTAAATGTTTCAGTTAAAATTTGTTCGGCTTTACCATACTTTCAACTAGAAGAATTTAAATTTGTTAATGTCCTACATTACATAAAAATTATTCTACGTGTTTCTATTTCGATAACAAAAATATTAATGTTTTTGATTTAACAATTAAAAACTTGTCAATTGCATTTTGTTACATAAAATAGAAATTTATAAATAATTATATGCCATTTCAATTTTATAAATGCCAAAAAATAAATTTTAAAATTCGTTTTAAAGCTGTCTGATTTAGAATAAGTTATGAACTCGCAAATAAAGCGCTGTCTTCAATTTTCACATCTCGCAAGAAAAAAGTCGGTAGTTATGCTGTGATCGCGCTTGAATGCATTGAACGTGGTATGAAATAAGACCAATTTGCATGCCATTCATCTTCAGCTGCTCGGAAATTTTAATAAGGCATTCAAAAAGCATATCCATTAACCGGAGTAAGCTTGGGGACGGAAAAGACAGGACTGAGGGCACTTCACACCGACTGCGTTCAATGGGGACGATGGTATGGTAAAATGAGAAGGGTGTTAACTAGTCAAGCGCGTGACACAGAGTTAGAAAAGCTAATGATCACCGCAGGGCACACACATTTGTTATAAAATATGGCATTTGTATTGTGGATGGGCAACAGATTTCATATTTATATATCGGACGCTTTGATCTCGTGGTTTATTAATAACGCAAAATTAATATTCCGTTTTAGATTAATCAAAATTGGTACAGACGATCTTTGATGATAAAATGAATATGTGATCTGACCGTGATTAATAATAGTACATCAAAGCACTGCATACATATATCTCTGTTTTTGACATGCAAACTGCAATTTAATGAATTTAACACGTCAATGTTTGCAGCACAAAGAGATGCTTTAATAATATGTAATTTATTGTACGTCAAATAATTTAGATGGGATTTTGATTGCATAATCAAATTAAACAATTAACAAGAACATATCCAAATATTAAGAAATATGTGAAGGGTTAAACACGTACCAAGTGTATAGATAGTAATCGTAGCCTGTCTGCGGTCATCACGGGAAACCACGACCCCAGCAGTTGTCTGCAAGGCCAAACCACAGCTTAACCACTAATACCGAGATAATAATGACTTCAAGCTTTATCCCTCTATATTCTGTAATTGGTTCTATAACAGTGTACGTATTCTCGTCTTACCTTAATGTTAAATATAACACGAGATTTCCATTACAATAGAAATCTAAATTACCTTGCATTCTATTTTATATTACATTCTGCTAAAACCCAAATTTACACGAAATTTCTTATAATTTGAAAATGCTGTCGTTTTACTTTGCACGTTTCTCATTATTGAACAATTAAAACTATTCAATCGTAACACAAACATTATGCAGTCTATGGGATTTGTAGCATGAAGTAGCGACACCTATCGTGTTATGAGCAATTTTTTTATTACCGAATCTGTTTTTCGAAGAGTCCAATACTTTAGTTCAAATTTTTAATTAATTTAAAAACAAAGTAGGGGGTTTATTTAATTATTTAGTTCTGTTTTCTTACCGTATTACTATGTCTTAATTAATCTACACCCGGTAGCAACAATTATTTGAAAAAGCGTTGTGTATCGACAGATTTCATGTGAAGAGTAACTTTAAATTTCAATAAAGAAATTCGGAAAGAACAACAAAAAAACAATATTAACCAACTTTACGTTGTTGTTATATTTGATCAACAACAGTTACACATATTTTTTAAATGGTTGTCGTACACATTGGAACGCAATAATAATAAGAATCGAGACAAAGAAAATTATTAGATTGTGAATTCGATTTAATTTATTTAGATCAAAATAAACTTTTACACTTATTGAGTTCAAGTATCGGTGAACGTCCATAATTAAGAAATGATGATCCGATGAAATTTGTCAATCAGTGCATTTGTCTTTTTTTTGGTTAATTTAAATTATTGCATACAATTCCTAAAATGGTCAAACGAGTTTGATAACAATTTTTTATAATAAAACGATTTTTTTTTTATTTGCTGTATGTAAAACATTTACTGATACACTTTTATAAAAACCTTATTTAATTCACCAAAATTTACATCGTAAATGGTTTATGATAAAATTGCTTATATGAATAATTTATGCAACCACATCTAATACACTTCGTGATGCAAGTGTATGCGTATTATAAATTAACAAATGTATTACTTCGTTTAATGACGCACAGCAACAAGTTTAAATAAAACAATATAATTCTTGTTTTTATGCAGGTAGTGAAAGATAAACATTATCTCCTTTGCAAACTGAATAGTAAAATGTACTATTTTCAAAAGAAGAAATCCATTAATATGGATAGGAATGCTGATTTAAAAATTATGCGGACGATTACTAATTGCCGACAGTCAAGCAATTTATGCAACTTTGTTTTACAATGTAAACAATTCTTTGAATTTCATGCACTCGATGATTGTTTCTCTTTATTTTAAAACACTATTAAAATACTAGATCCAGTTTCATGGTTCCTTTAATTAATTTCAAAATTATTATTTTTGGAATTTGCCACCAAGCCATAAGGAACATTGTTAAGGTTGGTATTTGTCACAGAGAGTAAGATCCAATATGATGTGACCAACAAAATTGGAACGTCACCAATCATCAGAAAAAGTTTCTAAATCAATCTTAATCGACCTGTCCGAAGAGTTGCATCTTTCTTCATTTCTTCTCATTTTTTAGTGAATGAAGTAATTGTTTAACAAAAAACAAGATACAAACACACCCATAATAAATTCTTAAAATTTATTGTGTAGATCAGCGGTTTTCAAATTAGGGTCCGTGGACCACTTAGGGGTCTGCGAACTACTCCTTGGGGGTCCGCGAAGTCGTACCTTGACCACTAAGCAAACAAAAATCTTATAAAAATATTACTCTACTTCTTATAAATAAGATGGGGTGTTATGCGGCGGTTTTCAAATTGAAAATTTTAACATCTTTTTTTTTCCGACGAATTTTTGATTTTATAAATTGCTTAGGTACAAATTTCTTTCTTAAATCTAGATTTTTTTTGTCTTATAACGCATTTCGTTTTTTTTTTTAGTTTTTCTATAAAAATTATTAAGTTGCGACGCTGTTAGACGTTTATTTTATTTTTCGCCGCACAATTTCCATTTGATGCTGTACACTGCCGGGCGCAGTACCACACTTAGTCAACGCCGTTGGATAAGTAGATAAAACGGTCATCTGCAGCCCCTGCTAAGGAATCGGAACAAATATCTGATGATCCAAGGCCAAAGCAGTGACTATATATCCTAGACTTTCAACCGCTTTAATTGGGGACCAATACCGATAGATGTCGTGTGCATGTTTACGGAATCTTTGTTATATATTTCAATAATTAAACACCAATAAACGAATTAAAATGATTTTTTAAATAAATTTCAATGTTTATTAAAGGCTTTATGGTTACGCCACTGTAAGTGGCGATGCGAGTGGCGATAACTTCCTATTGGTCCTACGACATCTACCGCTTTTGTCCCCATTTAAAGCGGTTGAAAGTCTAGGACACTGGTGTTCAACCTTTTGAACTACGCGAGCTACTTTTTCATACCATGTTGTTTGGCGATCGACAAGTTGTAATAAAAATTAAAAAATGTATTTTAACAATTTTATTGTAATATGACAATATGTGTTTGGAATTGTTTTTGAACTACATTGAAATAATGAATACAAACTTTTAGAGTTATTTCTGAAAAAATTAATGTGAAATTTGGCATTGCCCTGACTTTGCAATACTTTCGTAGTCAGGTTCGTATGATGACGTAGCTAACCGCAGGCATTGCTCCAAATGATCATTTGTAATTTTATTTCTTAGTTTGTTTTTAATAGTATTCATGTTTGAAAAAGCAGATTCAGACAAATAAGTTGACCCAAAACAAGCCAAAATTTTTGAGCAATGTTTGTTAGAATCGGGAGTTTTTCATGTGTATATTTCCATACTATCTCTGGATTAATTGATTTCAGGTGAATATTATTTTGAATGTTAATTACTTCAATTTCAATTGCACATTGATTCATATCAAAAGTTTAGATATTTTGTTTGAAACATCTGTTATGTTTAAATTTTGTTGAAAAGGATTATGAACAAAAGAGGCAATTCCTTCAATGTTATTGAAATCTGCAAACCTCAGATTAATTTCATTTTCAACTATTTTAATTTCATTTATGAATTTTTAAGATCACACTTGCTCATTTCTGGGTTTTCGTTGAAAAACTTTAAAGTGCATGGGAAATGTCGTAACTCACAAGTGTTTAAATTTTCCTTCAATATATTTAAATATTGTTGGAAAGATCTTATTGAACTTATCATGTCTATTAAACTTTTATTTTTGCCTTGTAACTTTAAATTTAACTCATTTAGTTTTTTGCAAAATCTACTAAGAAGGATAAATCTAATAACCAATTTTTATCATTAAGTTGGGGATAATCATTTCCTTTTGGTGAAGAAAACTTTTAACGTCATCAATTAACAAAAGAAACCTTTCCAAAAATGTACTTCTACTAAGCCAACGAACGTTGTTGTATAAAAGAAGTTCTTTTTCATCATCTGCTTCTAATTTAAATAATCGTCGTTGTAATGCTTTCCCGCGAATAGAATTTACTATTTTAAATGTATTATTCATAACATCTGCTGTGTTTAATCGTTTGCTACACAATACTAGCCGATGAATAATACAATGATATGTTAAAAAATTTGGATATGTATCATTATTTTTACAGTGTGCTATGAAGCCTACATTGAACCTACCATCGCTGGAGCACCGTCAGTCGTAATAGATACTAATTTAAAAGTGGCAGTTGACGTTGTTCTACAAAACTGTTAAATGCGGCAAAAATATCCTCTCCTCTTGTTCTTCCATGCAAAGGTATTATTGTCAAAAGTTCTTCTTTGCTTGAATAATCTTGAAATACCATCCGAATAAATACCATCAGCTGAGCAACATCAGTGAAATCGTTTGACTCATCTAGTTGCAATGAAAAGGCAACACATTTTTAATGTCGGCCTGTAATTGATTGTTAACGAAGGAACTTAAATCTTCAACTATTCTCATAACTGTCGTCTTGGATAGTTGTAAATCTTTAATGCTAGACATAATCTCATTTTTGTTTTTAAAATTTTCAAAGAGGGTTTCTGCTGCGGCAATGAAACAATCTTTTATCAGCTCTCCTTCACTGAATGGCTTTTTGCTTTTGCTAGTAAATGACATACTTTCAACGAAGCAACAGTAACTGTTATAGGTTTGTTTACTAAATTTGTAAACATGTTCTGTTGCACAGAAAGTCCATCTTTTAAATTCTTTATCTTTAATTTTCGCAATTCGGAATTTTTGGAAAAGTTTCATCATATTTTCCGTGTAAAGATCGAAAATGTCGCTCAATGTTTCCTTTTTTGGAATAGCAACAGACGAATTACAGATTAAACAAATACATTTGTCCTTAATCATGTTAAAAAGAAATCTGTCTCCCATTCTTCATGAAAATGGTATGTTTTCGATTTTTGAGTACACTCATCCTTAAATTAAAACAAAATTTAAATAAGATTACTTACAAAAGAACATTGTTATTTTTACTTTCAATATCTTAAGAGCGAATGATAGCAGATTTAAATAGCGAAAATACTTTCAACAAATCATGTTTATCATTATCACTAATCAATAATCCCGCATTACTTCACACTACACTTAACTCAATTCACTGCGTTCGGAGTAAGCTGCAGGTGGTGGCAATGTAGCATCAGCACTTGACCGTTGCCCCTACGAAGTTACCAGCGCAAACGACCAAATCAGTGAGTCAGACATTTCTCTGTGTACAAAAGTGCACGATAAACAGTTGCTTTTTAAAAAAATATTTCCTTTTATTTTGAGTTTTGTAGAATCATTAACGATCTACTAAAAATTGTCCCGCGATCGACCTGTCGATCGCGATCGACCGGTTGAACACCGGTGGTCTAGGATATACAGGGTGCCCATAATCTATCTCATAACATGGGTAACTTTCTTAATATGCAAAATAGGTAATCGGTTAAATTAGGAAAGTTGGGCAGAATTACAAGCAAAATGTTAAACTTTTTTCAAATTTGACATATGTCTTCAACTTTTGAAATTTTGTGAAAAAACTGAAAACAGTCGATTTTTTTAATGTTGTCCTGTTCCACTACTACTTACTTTAGAACTGAACTAAAATGACATCTTATACATATTTTTACGTTGAATTCGATAAAATTACTCAAAATGTCATAACCCTCTTGATTTTCGAGATATAACACAAACTTACATTTTTTAAATGGCAATCATAGTTGGCTGTGATCTTATTAAATAGCTTTTGTTTTTGCGATTTCATTGATATAAGGTTCGATATACTTTACTCTTACATTTTTTTGTAAATGCTAAAAGTAGTTTATTGATACAATTAAGCTGCAAAATAATACACAGGCAGGCTATGGAAACAAATGCTTCAAACAAAAACCTGTTGAAACAAAAGCCTGTGTCGTCAACTAAATAATTTGATTTACATAAGTAAGTTGTATTATTCACGGTGATTTATTTTAAAAACATAAAATTCTCAAAATAAACAATGTATTCAAATGAAGAGAGAAACGACATGCTTTTTTGTTATTATGCTAGCAACAGAAATAGTAATGAAGCCAGTGAAATGTATTTGCAAAGATATATGGAAAGAAGACAACCAGATAAAAGACTTTATTCCAAACTGGAAAATAATTTAAAACTATACGGATCATTTATGAAACCAAAAGCTAAGCAAAAGTTTAATCAAGAAGACGAAGAAAGAGTTTTGGCATATGTAAATTATAAACCAAAAACATCTACCCGTGAAATTGCAAGTGAGTGTGGTACTTCTACAGAAAAAGCTCGTTTAATTTTAAAACAAAATCGATTTAAGCCGTATAAATTTCATATCGGCAACACCTTGTATCCAGCCGACTCAGAGAGAAGATTAAATTACGCTCGATGGTTTTAAGAGAAACTTACAACGATCCATATTTCTCGCGCAGAATTTTATTTACTGACGAGGCAAAATTTACCAATAACGGTGTATTTAATAGACATAATAATAACTATTGGTCTGAGAACAACCCTCATGTTACTGTTGAGAGACGAGATCAACATATTTTTTCAATAAATGTGTGGTGTGGCATCCTCGGTAGCAGAATAATTGGTCCGTTCTTTTACAATTACCATTTAAATGGAAGGCGATATTTAGAATTTCTTCAAAATGACTTGGAAGACATGTTAGATGAACTGCCATTAAATGTGGTACAAAATCTTACTCATTTCCAACATGATGGTGCTCCTGCTCATAATTTTAGAGCTGTTTCTGAATATCTTTCCGAACGTTTTCCGAGCTGGATCGGTAATTCAGGTCCTATTAATTGGCCGGCAAGAACACCTGATATCACACCTCTCGATTTTTTCTTGTGGGGAACCGTTAAAGACAGGGTGTACAAAGAAAACCCAATAATGTAGAAGAATTAAAAGATAGAATTAGGTTGATTATTAGAAGAATTCGTCCTCGCAGTTTGGAAAAAGTGCATAGAGAGATGGTTAGAAGATGTCAAATGTGCATATTGGTTAACGGGGGCCATTTCGAACATTTAATATGAACTTTTATGTCTTTTGTACATTATTGAAATAGAACATAATTACAAACCATTAATAGTACCTACTTGTGGTATTATATTGTCAATATAAATTTTTGTTTCAAGTTTAACTAACTTGTAAATCATTTTGTTCCTTAATGGTATCAACAACACAATTTTGGGCATTTAAATAGAAATACAAGAGTAAAGTATATCGAACCTTATATCAATGAAATCGCAAAAACAAAAGCTATTTAATAAGATCACAGCCAACTATGATTGTCATTTAAAAAATGTAAGTTTGTTTATATCTCGAAAATCAAGAGGGCTATGACATTTTGAGTAATTTTATCGAATTCTACGTAAAAATATGTATAAGATGTCATTTTTAGTTCAGTTCTAAAGTAAGTAGTAGTGGAACAGGACAACATTAAAAAATCGACTGTTTTCAGTTTTTCACAAAATTTCAAAAGTTGAAGACATATGTCAAATTTGAAAAAGTTTAACATTTTGCTTGTAATTCTGCCCAACTTTCCTAATTTAACCTATTACCTATTTTGCATATTAAGAAAGTTACCCATGTTATGAGATAGATTATGGGCACCCTGTATAGTCACTGGCCAAAGTAAGCATTCCTTCTTCAAAAATGTAAAACTCAATGTGTGTCCTTATAAAGTTTTAAATTAGTTAGTTTTAACTGAAGTATAGGAAATGTAGCTCTTCCTTTACCTGCTTTATTTGTTCTCTCCAGTACCAATACACGAACGCCTAATGAATGCGATTTTCAGCATTCCTCAAAAAATAAGAAGGTACATGTGAAAAAACGAAAATATGAGGAGAGTTATTTATCTCTTGGCTTTGTGGAAAGTGATAACTGCCTCCAGTGTGTCATTTGCTTTAAAATTCTACCAAATAGTTCTATGGTTCATGCTGACCACAAAAATAAAAATATTTTTTCTTTAAAAGAAGACGTCATGGGTTGTTGAAAGAACAAAAATTTATTAATGTGTTCTCTCATACAATTAACGAAAAAGCGACTGAAACGTCATACATTGTAAGTTACCGTTTTGCACAGGCGGGAGAGGCTCATATAATTGGAGAAACACTTATTAAACCGTGTATAGTAGATTTCGCAAAATGTTTGTTAGAAAAAAAATTATCCAAAGTGTTATCCATTGTGGCACTTTCAAATAATACCGTGAGTCGCCGAATTAAAGATATCACAGATAACGTAAAGAGCGAACTGACAACGCGTCTCAAAAACACAAAATTTGCTCTTCAAATGAACGAATCCACAGACGTTGCTGGAGTGGCGATATTACTTGTGATTGTACGGTACCAATACCAGACATCGTGTGAAGAAGATCTTCTTTTGTGCCAGCCACTTCCAACTGGGGTTAAAATATTTAACGCCTTGGATACTTTTTTGACATCAAACCAAATTCCATGGGAACACTGTCTTGATATTTGTACAGATGGTGCCAAGGGAAAACTACTGGGGTTATTGCAAGAGTTAAAGAAGTTGCCACAAAGTGTACAAGTTGTCATTGTATTTTACATCGGCAAGCGCTCAGTGTCTTTATCTCTAAAAAGTGTCTTTGATGAAACAGTAAATACAATTAATTTCATTAAAGTCCGACCGCTTAACTTGCGACTGTTCCACATACTTTGCGATGATATGGGAAGTGTTAATAAATTTCTACTTCTCCACGCTGAAGTAAGGTGGCTGTCTTGAGGCAAGCCTTTGGTCCGTTTATTCGAATTGCGACAAGAAGCTGCTATGTTTTTGAGCAGCCATAGCATACCGGGAGGGTTGGAAAAAAGATTTGAGGATAAGGAGTGGTTTTTTAGACTTTTATATTTAGCTGATGTATTTTTCAAAATAAATGATGCTATCCAGTGAAAAAAACTTTACAATCTTTATTGCCAATGAAAAAGTGATTGATTTAAAAAAAAACTCAATTTTTGGACAGAATAGATTAAGGAACCTAACGTTGATTCATTTCCAACTTTAAAAAACCGTTTTGGGAAAAAGACTTAGAGAAGAACATACCCAATTAACTATTTCATGACATTCATAAACATTTAAAAATGACGTGCTTCATTCAGCAATAAAGTACTTTCCAAAGAACCACGAATAAAACTTTGAACAATATAAATGGATTCAAAATCCCTTTGAAGTTACAGAAAAACCAGCAACCCTCAAAACAGATCAGTACGAATCGTTGGTCGATTTGACATCCCATTCCATTTTAAAGACCAGATTCACAATAGAACCTTTGGTAAATTTTTGATGCAGTGTTGAACATGAGTACTCAGAATTGGTTCAACAGGCAATTTCATTCTTACTGCCATTTGTGACAAGCTACCTATGCGAGGCTGCATTTTCGACATATGTTGCAACAAAAACAAAATATCGCAATCAACTTAATACCGAACCAGATATAAGGCTGTAGCTTTCTTTGATCAAGCCCAACATAAAAGAACTATGTGGAAATAGAAAGCAGCATCATCCATTTCATTAAAAACGTTGACTGCAGCCAGTGAAATTCAGCTTACTGCTTATAAATGCTTGTTGTTTTGTTACCAACAATAACATTAAAATAAAAATTGTTTTTTATTTACGTAATAATTAACTAGACATCACATCCTGTTCTAGAACTTATTTTCTACTAAATAATTTAGAACGCGGCTGGGGTCTACAACAAAATTCTAAAATCGAAAGAGATCCATGGTCAAAATAGTTTGAGAAACGCTGGTGTAGATGAACCAATTTCATTGCATTTGGACGATCTGGCATGAACTTACCTTAATAAACTTGAGATTGAAAATGAAAAAACAGATGCGCTGAATGTAAATTGAGCAATGGCTTTCTTTAGACTTTTATGTTTTTATTGCTTTTATTTTATTATTACATTTACGTGATCAAGAAAATCACTTTTCGTCAAATATGCTACTCTAATGTAAATAAAAAGTGAGTGGACTATACCCATAATAAGTAAGAGTCACAGCATTGATTAAAAACTTTATAATCAATGGTAACCGTTTTATGATGCAAAAATTACATGTATTAACAGGGTGTTTCCTAAGAATGGTAAAATAAATAATTCTAAATTCTAAAATACGTGGTGTTGAAGTTTAATTTTTTAAATGATTTATTTATTTCTATTAAATTATTTTAATTAAAAATAAGTAACCCGTGTTGTCGCCACTAGGTTTTTTTTTTATTTTGAATTAGTGCTTTAAGTCATATTGTGTTAAGTATAAAACTTATTTCCTAACATACTGTTTTGTTATCTATTGGGAGGAATCGTTGTTATTCTAAGAGATGCGTTTCAACATACCGGATTTATGTTGGTGTTGCAAAATATCGTTTGTTTGTTAAAACCCTCAAAAACACATTCGACCCGAAAATTATGTGTGATTTATGTGATCAGTTCAAATATTTCTAGAAAATAGTAACAATGACAATTCCATTATTGTGAAGGATATTGACGCTTTGCTTTTATTTCAGTTAATTTATACCATAATTATCATTCCCGGGGATATACATTCCGTAACCATTCTTATTTCGTCTATTCTATGGACATTCCTATAATCATTTTCTTTTTTTCTACTTTTCAAAAAGTCAATTTGTGACACTTCTAGTTTTTATTTTTACCCTGTAGTACTGTAGTATCAATTTGTTCAAAGGAAAGGAACTCTAAACTGCAGCGTTTATCTGTAACAAAAGGGAAAACACCAAGAAACTATACTTAATCAATTTGTTGTTTTCTTGTGCAATAACAACGATGTGTGGTGCATCTTGTTGAGGTATTAAAATTTAAAGAACACCAAATTGAGTGTCATATTCAATATTTATACAGAGTGTTTCTGAATAGTATGTTATAAATTTAAGTGGTGATTATATCAGTGATTTTGAGAAAAAAAGTTCATGTAAACCTATGCCCGTTTTCGCTTCCACTATCAAATACAAGGCGTTAAAATTTGCATTTTTTTTCGGTTTTTTCTTAATAAGTCCAAACTTGCTTTAAATCTATTTATCACACTTGGTAGGCATACGTTAAATTACATTATTATTATTATTACATTATTACTCCGTGACATCAGCCAACTAGATGATTTTAAAATTCTGTTTTCCATAAGAAATTAACGGCTACTTATTCATTAATTTTTTACACGAAGGCGCTTGGTGATACGAAAAATTCAAGAGACTATTTTTTAACAAAATGTACTAGAATTAAGAAAAAAATATTTGTTTTTTGAAAAAACAGAAGCGTAATATGTTTATCGCAAAAAAAAAATTCAAGGTCCTGCCCCTGGGAAAGCCGCTGCTTATTTTTAAAAATTCGTTTTCTTATTAAATGACCTCTCTCTACATTTAACGTATGCCTACCAAGTGTGATAAATAGATTTAAAGCAGGTCCGAAAAGAAATGGAGCGAGCGGAAACGGACATAGGTTCACATTTCACATTTCTGAAACACTAATAGGATAAAAATTGGCTCCGTTTTTTTTCAAAAATTTTTTGAAAATATTTTTTTTTAAAATTAGAATCCATTATGATAAATGGCAAGAAGTAGACTTCTTTGCGTTACAGGCACAGTTAGATTTATTTTTGTTGCCGGACGTTTATGTTGAATTTGCAAGGAGTTTGTGGAATTTAGAAAGAAGAAAGGGAGTTTTTCATGGGACAATGACGCTAATAGTAAATTACCGGCTTCCTTCTCGGTCGGATATATCGCGAGGGTGTATTTGAATTTCCACCAACTTATATACACTATTTTATTCACAATCAAATTAATATTGATAAAGCAAAAACGGGAAGTATTTGAAGACCACACGGGAAAAACGATCTAAGTCCGAAATATCGAAAATTAGGATTATGACGTCAAATATTAGTTTAACAGACGAATTTTTTGCCCATGGTACACAACTGCAAGACTGATCTAAGTCCCTAATGTTCGCGTTTAAAAATAAGCGTACATTGGAAGAGAGGTCCTCTCAATCTACGAATAACCGATCCAAGTCCAATAACAGATCCAAGAAGGGGGTAGTGAATTTATTCGTATTCAACTTTCAGTGTGATTCTAAACGTGTTCCACCTTGCAGTCCATTTCTTGTCGGGCGTTAAAATAATATTATTTTTTGCCATGTCTAGCAGTGATAGTGACTCTGTGCCATTGTCGCATTACTTAAATAAGACACGAAAGAGAAAGTTTTGTGGTCGTGTAAATGAAACATGTACGAAACCATACATTTGAGACTGGGAACTTTGTAACTGTAAAAATCGATGTTTTCAAAAATTAAGCGACGGCGAAAAGAATAATATTGTAAGAAAGTTCAATGCATTAGAAAACAGAAATTCACAAAACAGACATTTAGCTGGGTTAATTTCTATGCTGCCAATTAAAAGGCGCCGGTCACGGAGAGTGAAGAAATTGCAAATTTGAGATCCAATGAATTTCGTTACAAAATAAGAATTCAAAATGAGGAGAATGATGGATTTCATGAAATGTCAGTGTGTCAGCAGACCTTTATTGGTCTACATAGAATAACAAACAGAAGACTAATAACAATAAAAAGTGGCCTTAGAAGAGAAGGTAGCTCAATTGACGATATGAGAGGTACGTTGTGTAAAATATAATTACAGAGGTATTAGATCTGTATAAGTTTCAATTTATAGGCAGGCACACATAACCACATAAGATGAGTCCAAAAATGTTGAAACTTGTTGAGGAACATATCAGATCATTTAAAGGCCGTGTTTCTCATTATATCTTAAAAAGTCAAGAAAACTGTAGCTCCAGAGACCCTAAATATTAAAAAAATGTTTCTTTTCTTTCAAACAAAATATCCGGATCACAAAATAAGTTATGAATCTTACAGACGAATTTTTACCACAAAATTTAACATTGGATTTGTGTATCCTAGATCAGATACTTGTAGTTACTGCGATGAAGTTAAAGCCAAACAGTCGTTTTTGGAGACTCAACTAAAAACTTCGGTGCTTATCAGGAAAAGAAATCTGATATAGAAAAAAACTGAGAACTATTGAAACTGAACACAAATTACACAAACTCAAAGCGGAAACTTTTCACAGAAGAAAACGTAATGCTAAGAAAATGCCCGAAAACTAGTAAACTTTGAAGCTATAACAATGGATTATTCAAAGAATTTACCAACACCGAACATCACAACTAACGACGTCTATTACAAAAGGCAATTGACGTTCATTAGCTTTAATATTCATATCCTTTCATCAGGGCAGTCTGTTTTTTATACATACCCGCAAACTGTTGCTAAAAAGGGGTCAGATGATGTTGTGTCCCTTTTGAACCATTTTTGCTTTAATTTTCTTGATGCAGAGGTACGACATTTAAAAATCTTCTATGATTATACCCTTTTAAGATTTTTGCATTTCCTGATGGTACATAAAGAAAAGCGGTTTGACTGTGTGATTGTCACATTTCCTATAAGAGGTTACTCCTACCTTGAATGTAACAAGGACTTTGGCCTAATAAACCAAAAAAGTGAAGTTGATGTTCCACAGCAATGGGTGGAAGTTTTTAAAAATGCCAGATGCAAACCACGACCATTTGATGTTTTAGAATGCAAGCAAGACATGTTTTTCGCCTGGACAGAATTTCTTGCACCAACCTATAAGAAGAAGTTCCCATTTTCCACCATACCCCTAAGAGAAGTTTGTATAAGCCGTGAACACTCAAGAACAATAGAAACAAGAGAAAATTATAACGGAGCGAGACAATCTTTTATTATTTCAGGGCCCAATTTGACTTGGAAGGGATCCCCAAAACTGTTATATAAACAAGCTATTGGGTTGCCAAAGAAAAAATACCTACAGTTACAGCAGCTAAAGAAATTTGTCGCTGAAGAACATCAAAATTACTACTTGGTGTTGCCAACCATAGATACCAATAGGAATGATTTTTTAGAATGCTGCGAAAAATAGAAAAGCTATAGGGGAAATGGACGTGAAAGGGCGTCGAAGAATGTACTCAAGAAGCCATAAATGGATTAGATGAATTTGATGTAATGATAAAAATTTTTTTGTCAAAACTCAAATATTTTTCCTTCTTTGCAGGTACTATAAAGCAAAAACGCTCTTCAAAAAAGAGTGCTCTTACATGCTATTCCTCCAATAACAAACGAGCGAGGTCACAATGGTTCTTTCTGTTACTTAAAAATAAAAAGACAAAGTTTGGTTTGGACTTAGATCGTTTCTCCGTTTTTTTTCTGTAGTTACAAATTTGTAGGTGTTTTTTTTTATAAAAATGGTTTTGCTTATATTTGCTTTAATTTTTGTCAGAACGCTAATAAACCATTTAGCTAAGCCCAATAGTTATTTTGTTTTCATCAGTGTGTAATAAAAGGAGACTTTCAAACTTTAAAATTGTTTTATCTAAAAACTTTCCAAAAGTGACTTAGATCGTTTTTCCCGTGTGGTCTTCATTTGCAATAGACTTTTGCCAAAATGGCAACTGTAGCACAAATAAACCGTGTTTGCATGTATGTTATACTGTTCCCTGCAAGGTTATTTTGTTAATTTTAAATCTTAATGCAATTTCTGTTAGAATTGTTAAGTATTAACACCACAGTTTGCGACTTGGTTTCTGTAGGCGCTTCTTTATGTTCGACAAGCAAACGACCAAATCTTCAAGTGTAGGGCAAAGTAGAGTACTGAATATTTTGCAACACAATTAATTAACTTTTCCACTGTTGATACATTTTATATAAAATAAATTTTATAGCTTACGGTTGGCGGTAATTTTGCACTGCAAAAATGTGGAAAACAGTTTCTAGTAGTCTGTGACCTCCTGCTGTTCCTTCCAGTTGCCTTTAGAATTACATTCTTTGAAAGATGGATTCATGGCAAATTTTCAGATGTCTAGCTTGTTGTTTTATACGAGAAGAGCTGCTGTTGCCATGTAAATTTTAATTTACTTTATTTTGACGCTTTACAACACAACAAGACAGGTTGTTGATTTTTAACTTAACATATTACATGTTGTACTATCCGCTTGTTTTGCTTGGAGTAAGTGAAAAGTATTTCGTTTGTTTATTAAGTGCATGATACTTAAATTAAGAGCTGTACTGCCGTCACAAAAGCATCAAATGTCTTTAGTGAGTAAGAAATCGTTCAAGTAATGCGTTCTGCAACGCTTCTTTCACATTGTTATTAATGCTTGGACTTATTGAAATGATTGACAGCGACTTATTTAATACTAAAATAGAAACCTTATATCAAATTGTTTCTTTTTGTTATTACCATGGTAACAGATGTATTTTCTGCTCATAACAGGTTGTCTTAACTTTTTATTTTACAACTTTCTTTATTTTTAGTTTATTTTGGCTTCGAACTTTGTGGTCATGAATGCAACCTTGTAAAGTTTTGCAAAAAACAACAATTTGAGAAACCGAACCAACCAATATTAAATAAATGTTGGTAATACATAATTATTATAAATCTTTCACAATATTACTGGTTAAATAATATTTACACTTTAGCTATGCCTTTCAATTTTTCTAACATCATCAATAATTTTTTGTTCAACTAGGTTGTTCACTCATGGGAAAGTTCTTCAAGTTTTAGGTACAACACGTTAGATGTGCTTTACACAAAAATTTTAAACATGGTCATACTTGGATGGACAAATTTTAGGTCTTGGGTTGTTAGAGTTGATAAAATAATCGAAACGTTTACAATATTATTGTTTATAGGGCTGTTTAACACACATTAATTTTCCAGTTTGGTTACTTTTTTTAATTGCGTTTTCCTTGTTTCTTTCCATTCAAATGCATAATGTTTCATTATCAAAAAGACTCGATTAAATAAAAATGTGAACCATCGGTTCTAAATATGTAATGATATGATTAAGTAAGATTCAACATAAGCTTTCGACGAATAAAATACTACAGCAATTTCACCTTCACACTATAAAATCGTATTTAAATGAAAGACCACAAACAGTAAGCTGGCTAGGAAACATTACACATTTAAGGACGATGTGTCTCAAGGATTAATTTATTTATTGTTTCGGTAAACGAACTGCTTTACCCCTTCAAGTAGTTTTGTCTTCGACGTAAATTTTGGGAGCCACCTTGAATCATGAGTTGGATCACATAAGTATAAGCCATAACAGTTACATTTACCACAGATTTTTTTTTGTATTTGAAGAATCAAAAATGTTTTTATCTTAACCTATGTTTGAGTAACCTGCTATGTAAAATTCCATTCTCTTGCACGGAATACTTTTTTAGAGATCAATATGTTACACTAAAGAGATCTTTGGTTCGCAGAAGGCGATTAGAGTTCTCAATGGCCTGAAGAGCATTAACAACTGTGAGAGAGCATAAAATGACCAATAAAATATTAACAATACTTTCTGTATAGATATATATTCTTCTGGGTATTTTTTTCACAACCGTTTAAATTACTTTTATACCAAAAGGAAAAGTTACTCAAAGAAATCAGATCCGACTTCAGCATTATCGTGCAAAAATTTTTCCCAATCGTCGATCTTTTGTGCATCGAAATTATACAATAAACTTCTAGCAGAAATGAAAAACTAAATTATTATCTAAATAACATGAAAAAAAAATATTTTTAGAAAATTTTACGTTTATAGTATTTTTACTATGTATGTTTTATAACCTTTGATGTATTGTTTTACTTTCTTATTTCCAAACTTTAATATAATGTTTGTTTTGTGAATCAATTATAATTTACTAGAAATACACCGTTAAAATTAGCGTTTTTGCTTTCAAAACATCCTGTATATTTTCAAAGGTAACATTCATTGGTTTTGTCAATATCGACTTTCGTTTTTATTTAGATATTTTCTGTTAATTATAATGGGTAATTATTTTTTTATCTTCAGTGCCTCTTCTTCCTTTTGTTGCCACCAAAATGTATTTCCTCAATACATTTTTTGAAACTCAGTTTTTTTCCTTTATTTCAAGTTAATATAAACTTGGTCCTTTTGTAACATATACCTCTTGCAACATATAAACTCCGTTATTTTTTTTAAATTATAACTGAGCCATTGTTATAAATAATAATTATTAATTATATATTTTTTTAAGCTAGTTCTCTATCAACCCACTGTTTTTTAGAGGAAGTTTTTTTGTTCTATTATATTATGGATCAGAAGCTTTTGTAACTGCTCAATCTAACAATTGATTTTTTTCTTTTCTTCTTCGATGTATTTGCCTACATTATCAAATGGATACACAGGTATTTGTCATGCAATTTTGTTTTTAGCAAAACCTCAAAAAACTGTCGTATACATATGTACTAAGATCATAATTGCATTAAAGTATTACTACATAGAGGATGTATTTCCGATATCATCTTAACTCATAATGAGTTCTTATGCCTGGAAGATATTAATATTGATCTTTTAAGTCAATTTCCTTACGTACATCGTTATGTTTTTACCTTAGATGGGATGGGGTTGATGCACATTATTGATATACCCACACGTGTCAATAGTTTATCTTCAACCTTAATTGATCATATCATCATGAGTACGCACTCCTCGTTCTTAGAATCCGCAGTCTTAGACGTTCATGGTGTTTATGATAACTCTTTAGTATGTGTGATACTTAAAATCACATTGCAGATATAGATGTAGCTTCCAGTAGGTTTAGGAACATAAGTAAAATGTGTGTCGTACGACATCTCGTGTAAAACATTGACACGTATGAATAGTATAAACTAAGAAAAATGCCAACAGTTAATTGTAACGACATGTGTGCGTTTAAAGTGCATAGCGCTATCTAAGCGACAGCTTTAATGCTTGAAACACACGTGTGTCGATAAAACCAAGAACTATACTGGAATTTAAAGCGACTTGTTCAGTAGAGACCTAATCTCAATTAATTGAAGTGATATGTATCTGATGAATGCTATTGACGATAAGATTTGATTTTTCAATTCTACTATTATTGAACTTTTCAATACACATGCCCCTTTGAGAATTTATAAGTCCTACAAGCCTCCAACACTCTGGCTCACCGACAACATTAAATTATTGATGAAACTAAGAGATAGAGCTTTTATTCGATTTAAATGGCATGGCGTCCCTGCTAGCTGGGATTACTATAAATCATTAAGTAATCTTGTAAGTAATCGGTGCGCAGAGAAAAGAGAGCTTACTTTGAATATATAGCATCTTCTAACAATCGCGACCCTCGTAAACCTTGGAGGGCTATCAACCGGTTGAATGTTCATGTGTCATCTTCTAGCAATTTGCCTTCACACCTTCGGGACCCAGATGTGGTTCTTGATTATTTTGATAGTGTATACAATAACGCACATAATGCGTGTGATGATCTAGTGCATTTTTATAATAATAATATTAAGGATGGAATCATAGAATCTTTTTCTTTTCTTTTGCTTTAGAGAAAGAAGTTGAAGGGGTCATATCAAGACAAATTCGATGGGGCCTGACAATTTAAATATTTAAATGATTCAACTGTGTTTTCCTTTAATTGTCCCTGTAATAACACATCTGATAAATTCTTGCTTACTTGACTTTGTTTGTCCTCAAGCTTGGAAGACTGCGCATATGTTGCCAATACCGAAAACAAAGAAATGTGAGGACTTATGCGATCTCCGCCCCATAGGCATTCTCTCTCCACTGTCTAAAATCTTAGAAAAGATAATTGTAAAGCAAATTATTTTTGACCTCAGTAAATTTAGTATCCTCCTTAAAGTTCAGTCTGGGTTTAGACCGAAGTATAGTTGTGCATCGGCTTTAGCTTCTGTTACTGACGACATAATTTTGGGATTAGACTCAGGATCTAATACTGTTTGATGCTTCATGTATAAATTTTTTTAAACATTTCTTAAATAATAGAACTCAGTGCATTAGAACTGGTGACAAGTTATCGAAACCTTCAACAGTGCCATGTGGTGTTCCGCAGGGATCAGTGCTCGGACCTTTATTATACAATATATATATATATATATATGCATGTAATATGTGCCAGTGCCTAAGATCATGTAAATTTTACCTGTAGGCCGATGATTCGCAACTGTACTATTCATTTAAAACGTGCCACATGCAAACAGCCCAGCAGTGTATTAACAACGATCTTTCTAATCTTTTACGGACCATTTATGACCACTGTCTTACTGTAAATCTTAATAAATCCTCTACACTTTTGTTCTGCAATAAGGCTGAAAGAACATTCCTCAAGACCAATATTACTATTTCTCTCGATAACAACGTCCTAGCGTTTAAGCATAAAGCAAAAAATTTAGGCCTGATATTAGATGTGGATCTAAGGTTTGGGAGTCACGTTTCTGCCACAATGAGGAAAGCATACTCGTCGCTTAAAGCTATTTATCCTTTCCGACAATCACTCCCCCTGTTTGTTAGAAGACTTTTTTCTGATTCATTAGTCTTAAGCCACTTCAACTTTTGTGACACTGTATATGGACCTTGTCTGGACTGTAGAGATATAAACCGAATTCAAAAAGGACAAAACTGCTGTTTAAGATTTATTTATGGTATAGGCCGGTATCAACATATCTCTCCAGCTCTTCGATCTGTCTATGAGTCAAAGGAGGTTTTTGCATTTTAGTTTGTTTGCTCATGCAATAATAGTTAATAGAACTCCGCCCTATTTGTTCGAAAGAATCTCCTTTCGTACCGATGGTCATAACTTAAATCTCCGTCATCGTGGATTAATATCTATCCCACGACACAATACGGCAATATTCAAACGTTCATTTTCTTATAACATCGCATTAATCTCTAACAAAATACACTCGGAATGGAAGTTGCTGATGCCTCACACATTTAATAAGCGCCTCAAACATATCCTTTTAACTGAACAGCAAAATCTATCAACAACACTTGTTCACCAACAGGCCGCAAAAGTCTAAACCAATTTTACAAGATTTGTTTTGTTTTTGTAGGAAGTACAGTCTAGAATCGGCAAGGTAATAATTATTTTAGTCAACGTAGGTTTTGCGAACGAACATGGGAGTAACTCATTTGTTAACAGTTAACAGTTACTCCTTTCTATTTTTGGAATTTATCATTAAAGTCACAATGATTATCCTGCCCGTAGTATTCCTCGGGATGCTATTAATGACACCATCAATGTGCTCCTCAAATCTTGTCTGCGTGGATATATAGCATCCGCCAAGTATCCAGTCGTTGACTTTGATATTGATAAAGTCTTTTTTTTTTGTGTAAGAGTGGTATGCTGAAAGCTGCTGTTGGAACCCACATAGTCACACCACATAGCTTATCTTTGACATACTTATCAGCACGCACCGTTCTAAGATTTGGCCCTGCCCCTACAACTATGTCGACTTTGAAGCGGGGTGAGTAAACAGCAAAAAGATCTTGTTCTGCTCTTCTCTTGTCGAGGTTAACGTAAAGGATTTTGACCTGGCAGGCTTGGCGGGGAGTTGTGAGATTGTGTTTAGTAGTAATTTTTAGTACTTGCGGCTATAAAGCAAAGCAAGGATTTTGCATTGTTTCGTCCATCGGAACTTGAGGACTAAGCCTCAGTGGTGCTGGGTTTTTCTTGTATCCGCTCTGCTGGAACATCCACCGTAGCCTGTAGAATTACCTTCTCGTGTTGTAGCAATCTAAGGCTAAGTGGTCGCTCCCGAGGCATCTAAAAAACAGGTTACCTCTGTCAGGTTCTTTGCACGTGTTTCTGGTATGTTCTTTACCTCTGCATTTAAAGCAGCGATCATCTGCCGGGTCAAGCATTCTAAAGTTACTTGTACACCACCTAATTGGTAAAACTCTGGTTGTCATGAACTCGTACGCGATGTCCTCGTTTATGGCGGTACTCTTGTTGCCAGCTCTTATCTCGCGGAGTGATCACAACTTCATTTCCCCGGTACTACCCTATAAGTGGTTTTCAACTTCTCCGCGGTAATATTTACGTCTATGTTGCCAATTTGTAAAGTCTTCATTGTTTTAATAAGTCAGTCAATTTTGTTTGTTTAACACATAAGAATTTGTGCTACTTGTATTGCAATTTTAAATTTGCTTGCGATTACTAATTTGGATAGAATAAACATGATTTTTTAGGTATCCACACACAAAAAAATATAGTGAGTTTAAATTGTCCATTCTAACGTTCAAAGAAACCTTAACATTCACAAATTCTCTGACGTTTTGTGTATAATGCATCAACGGAAAAAAATGTTAATTCTAGCACTTGATGGGTCGTCGTCAACCAATTTGAGTAAATCTACCAATAAGTCTTTGATGATTAGGTGTTTATAATATATACATATCAAGAATTTTTTTAATCTGCGTAGGAGAGCTGTTACCGCAATTGGATACTGATTTGTATCTAACAGTTTGTGGGAATCATGCAAATTAATTATTTAATTTGAGGAAAAATTGTACTCGGTAGTAGTCAACACTTTCTTTAGAATTTTTAGTTAAAAACCGTTCACAAAAATTAATTTTAAGATAATAGTCTGCAGGCAACAATACATGTAGTTTTTGAAAGTGGAAATCAAATTCTAATTCTTGTTTATAAAGTAACAACAAAGAAATATTTAATACTTAATATTAAACAATTCGGATATAGTTTTCGAATTGAAATATGGTAAACATCTTTTTATTACATTTTTCATAATTTAATATTAGGTAGTCACAGATATCTATACTATACAAGAGCTTTTACACAAAATAAACTTGTTAGAAAACAATGACAGCTTCCAAACTAGAAGGTTTTTAAATAACAGCTACAATGATTTATGTGACATCATGACTTACATCATTGCAACCAAAAAAAAAAAAAAATTAAAGCCAACTACTGGCTCCATATAAAAAAATACTATCTTATGCAATAATTCTAAATTGAAAAGTGCTGACTACACCTCTGAATTCTCATTAAAAAAGTGCCTGAAGAATGTCAAAATTATTTCTTTCAATTTTTAAAAATAAACGAGATATAGCCAAAAACGAAAATTCGAAAAATTCCACTTTTGTCAATAACTCGAAAACAAAAGACGATAATCAATTTTTGATTTCACTATAGGTTGTTCTCAAAAAAACAAAAAGATCAAAGATTGATAATTTAATTTTTCGTACCTTATATTTAGTTAATAAGATTCCTTATTAAAATATCGAATTTTGCCCACCCTGTACAGTGAACATACGCCGATGTTCTAGTGAATTGAATTGAAATCTAGACAATAAGTTGTTATAGTCGACATCCTCTTTCAGAATAAATTTCATCTATTTTAATTACTAGAAACCTAATGAGTTTTCTCTGAACGGATTCAAGTAAAATTTTTTGATAGTTACAGTAGGATACCAAATCAGTGAACAGTATTAGAGTTTAGTTCGAACTATAGAAAGATAAACCTATTTAATGACAGTTACGTTTGAAAAATCTTTAGAACTTAATATAACATAAACCTTATTGTTACAAGGAATGATTTACATATTGTTTGAATATGTTCTGACAAGGTTAGATTATAATCGAAAGACACTCCTTAGTAGATCCTCATCTACGATCATAGTATTGCCCAAACATTTAGAGACAAAACAGCCAGGAACCTTACCAAATACATCTAACACTGGAGAAGCCTTCGTGTTCACTGATTTAGCTGTTGTTGGTTGCTCATCTATGACCTGATATGCAAAACTTCCCAATAATCCAGTCAAAGATGTAGAATCTGTGAACGAAACAAGAATCAGAAGTCTCAGTCCTGAACCATTAACAAGCTTTGCAGCAGTACTTTTCAAATTTTGTCACTATTGTCAAACTCCAAGAGGGCGAGGCTTCAGATGTTATCCAGATTGTCCATAAATTATTACCGTTGCTTGATGCTGCAAAAAAATAATCAGCAACTCGGAAACGAAAATGTGAACGAAGTGAAGTCTTAACTTCATCTCCATATAAAAAAAAATGAAAAAACGTGAAAAAGAAGAGGGAAGTAATGGAAGCCGAGAAAGAAAACCAAACCAAAGGAAAGAGTGTAGAGAAAGGAAAACAAGTAAAAGGCGTGAACACTAAAGGAAAAAGTGGAGATAATGACAGAAGTCAGAAGATGGCGTTGACGAATATAAACACAAGTAAATTTGTGTGACGTCAACTCCCTACTACGCAAAAACGATATTGTTCCTACTATTTTCCCACCATTCTCCCTGCTAAAATTTTGAAAACGACAGTATAAATACATCAACCCAGGCCACAAAGGCACTCTTACTTGTTTTCAGTTCCGTTTTCAGAACACCCTTCTCCGTATTCGCAATCCGTTTTCTGATCCTGTTAATTTTCTTGAGTATCCTAGAAATAATTACCCGTTAAATTGCTCTCAGTTTATTTACTTGATACTACTCCTTTCTCTCTGTTACGTGGTAGTCTGGAGGAAGTAATTCAGTTTGTTTCCTCCAAGACAATCTTATACGACAAATTCTTCGGTTCTCTAAACCGCAAAAGCTGTCAAGTAATTGAATTTGTTTCGCAGCATTTTGCCCTTGTTTATTTCTAAACGGCAATACTGTCAAGTTATTAATTTTGTTTTGCAGTACTTGCCGTTACTTATTCCATCATACTCCGTTTCTTGGCGAAACGATTCGGCTGAACTTATGGTAGAGTCTGCTGCACCGTTCTATTAATTTTCTCACTTACTTTTCAATCACTGATCCCTGAAACCTCTCCTGCACGATTAATCATTGTATTCCAGCGACAATCGGCTGCTTACCTGGTTCAAGAAGGGGTTTGAATACGTTTGTCGTTCCAGAACTACACGTTTAAGCAACCTTCCGCGGTACATAATAATTCATGTAAATAAAGGGGCTGAAAAAGTCTGCAATTAAAATTGCCCTGTCTGATTCAATTAAGTTTGATACTTGTACCACTGAACCTAACCGAGGTAAAGAAAAAAATATAAATTCTGTGACACACAACTATTTTTTAAATTTTATTTTAAAAGCGGTTCGGAGGGTTACAAATTTGTTAATTAGACTAAATTCACTAAATCATAAATAAAAATACATTTCTCATAACATTATTTATTAAAAACTTTATGTGTCCGCCACTAGGGAACTTCCCCTCATATATAGGGTGTTACAATAAAAAAATTGCCATTTGGTAATTTTTTAATCAAAGTAGGTAGTTAGCTGATACAAAGTTTAGGTTAGAATTCAAGGTATCTAAGAAAACCTACATATCTGTGAATTTTTAGGTTGTATTTGGGTCACTCTTTAATGCAGAGTTTCACGCCATCACGCGTTATTTTGCTGTACTTTAGTGTACACTGTAAAAAAAAATTAAACAATTCAATTCCACGGCCTGCCTAGGGCAGTTTTTTACTCGTTATAACTTATATAAAGAACAGAGAACGTATAATGTCAGTCCAAACAAATTTATTGTATTCATGTTTGTACCCTCACTAATTAATTTAGTAGTAGTTAATCTTTTTATCAAGATTGAGATAAAATAATTTTACCTCAAAAGCAACCGAATTTATATACAAATGTTTAATGAAATTAACGTTACTTTATGTATGTATATGCCTACGGTAATTAAAATTTAATGTCGTCGCTAACATGCCTTTCACCCATAATATATTAATGTACGTTTTAACTTCAACTCACGTTTATTAATGAAACTAAATAACTGGAAGTGACGTAAACTACACCTGGATAGTAACCTCTAATTACCAAAAAGCAACAGACGCGTGATGAATGCTTAAGATTTTTAAAAACAAACCTTTCGTTATAAGTGTACTTATCTTAAATTTAAATTATTTATATAAAGCGTAACACCAGCGCCGAGATTTCAGTGGATGCGACCATGAAACTCTGTCACATAACAGATTTGTTTCATTCGACCGTAAAAACTGAAAGGAGCTTGTGGTAGTAAATGTCAGGAACACATTCAAGTTAAAAATTAAAACCCCGGCTGGTACTCTGATTTCTCGGCCATTTACTGCCTGAATAACGGCCACGACTCGTCCCTCTTCACTAAATGAAGATATACCGCTGCAGTTGCTTCTACCACATGTGGAAATATTTAATTTGTGTTTGGGTGAATGTCAGGAAAATATTTGAAATTATAACAGAGTATAAATACTGTTGTCAAGCCAAATTAGTTATTTTTCTCTCGCACTAATTCTGATATATTATAGTTGAATCCAAAAGGGTTTATTTAAAATGTTGGCGCAGCTACAGCTCTTCATCATTGTTTAGTTTTTCAAAACATTAGCGTAATTTCTAATTTGAATGGCAATATTTAAAAAAAAAAGTTTTGCCTCAAACTTTTAATAATAGCTATAGGAATTGTTTCTCGATATTGTGCATAGATATTATGTATTTCCACATCGAGGAACATATAAAACTGAGATGGGCTTTATAGGACCCTAAATCAAAGTGCTGTCACATCAAAATAAAATATGATATCATATTGGCTACATAGAAAGGCAGCTCCTCAATGTTTATGGTCGTAGCCGGGAAATAAGCTGCTGCCACTGACGTTTATGAGAAATGTATTTGCAACCCCGTTCATGCTGTAAATTTTGAATACGAAATGAGAGTTATTTCGTCGTATCTGACTTCATAAACTCATACCGAGTTTCAAAGCAATCTAAGATTTACCTGTATCTGAATTTTATGATATCTGAAAGTTTTTATCGTTCCTTTTTCCTATACATTTACATTTTTTTCAAATTTATTAATACTTTAAAAGCCTTAATTCTCTTATATACATTTAATGTCTAATAAAATAAATTTAATATTTTTCAACACATGAAATATGTATTATTCCACTGAAACGACCTACTTGTTCCTTGAGAATAATTTATGACGGAGGCGACAATAAAAGAACTACGACGTACTGCCTCTTCTTACACCCCATAACTTATCGTATTCGTTTTTCTGTCATGCTGTGAACATTAGGAACACTCCTAGATTTTAATAAATTTTATGTTTCAGAAAATTTTTGATTGAAATTTTTTTATTTATTTATTTAACCCTAATGTGTCGGTAGCATGGTCCAACATTCACAACTTAGTTATAGAAAAACAAATAGTTTTCCAATGAACAAATCACCCAATGATTATCAAATTATAAATTTTAATTTGAAAAATTGAAATATTGAGCCCCTAACAATTGTTTCAAAAAATTCAAAATATTTTCCAGAGCTTTTCTTTTATATGTGTACAATAAACCATTTCCGAGATATAGTCCGCGTTTATTTTTATTAGTTCACCTTGTTACGATAAATGCACGTCTATTCACAATTTTCATCTTTTGTGACAGGGTGTAAATCAATAAGTGGGAAAAAATGGCAGTGATGATTCTTTGTCGAAAAACAATGTGGGACTTTCTAAAAAAAAATGTATCAACAACCCCTCTTAGTTACAGCCCCTAAAGATTGTCCAAGAAAAATTTTAAATGAGCCAACATTGCTTGCTATCGAAAAAGCTATTTTTGTAGTATTCTTGTCTAGTTCCAAAATGGAGAAAAAGCCACCTCTATAATTTGGTTTTCGGAATTTTTTTCTTGTTTCAATCTCATTATTTAAAAATTCATTTCAGATAGATTGATTTTTTTTAAACAAATAAGGTATCTTGTACTTTTTTTGCAAGATTAACAATTTTTGAGAAAAATAATGTTTTAACAAGTACCTCGTGTGAATCATGAAGGTTATAATTTAAGTCGAATTTATCTAGAAGGCTGGTAGGCGGCTGTCATTTTAATATTTTTATTGGAAATGTTATAAATTGTTAAATAAAATCACATCAAATGTTGAAAATGGTCACCCTCAGGCATTACACACACATAACTCTAGACTCTAGACGGCGGCGGTGTACTGATTCACATATGCGGTCAAAAATTTCCGCCTACCCGAATCATGCGATGTATTTAATAATGCATTTTTTTCTCAAAAACGGTTAATTCTGCAAAAAACACAATAGAACATATTTGTTTAGAAAAAATCAAATTTTTTAAATAATGAAATATGAAACAAGACAAAAGTTCAGAAAAAAAACAAATTTTAGGGGTGGTTTTTTTTTTCTTATAGAACTATACCAGAATACCACAAAAATTTTCATTTAATGTTTTTTCGCTAGCAAGAAATGAGAGCTGTTTTTTGCGGCACTTTTAAAGGGTTGTAACTAAGTAAGGTTTGCTCATAGAAACTTTTTTTATATGAAAGAACCACAGTATTTTTCGACAAAGAATCACCAGTTTCGTTTTTTTACACATATTTATTTACACCCTGTATATTTAATGCACCAACACTGATTTCCTTAAGCCGGATCTGGAAATTAGTATCACGAGACACCGCCTATGAAAGGTTAAATTTTGCAGAAGGTAAAACCCCAAAAATTGTTTTTCTTTGTTGCCTGAACTTTGAAGATAAACATTTCTCCATGAAATTGTGGATGTAAAGATTATTATTATTAAATTCGCATAAAGTGGAAACGCCGTTTCTATGCCTTGCACATACTCTCTATATGATTTAATCTCGAATAACAAACGCTGTTCAATGTAGAACTATTAGCCGTCTAATCTAGATAAAGGGCTATTTGGGGATAATCTCGTATTACGAATGGTATACACTCCTACCTTAAGATATCAACGATTTTCGTCTGTGAAGATACGAGCCTAAACCCGATTTAACTTACGAGTAATCACTCGGTGTAGGACATCACCCCAAGTTTCCTAAAAGCAAGATGTTAAAAGTTGTGCATCTCTCTAGTGATTTTTAGGACCTCTATCTCTTTTAGCTTTTTCAATCAATCCCAAATTGATATATTTGAATTAAGTGTATCAGAGTAAACATTGAAGCAGAAAAAAACTATACCTCAAACTGAGACTAGTTTTCTAGGCTAAGCGCGTACGTTAATTTAAAATACATTGCATATTATAAATGGTAAAACTGTTCACGCCATTGCGTAATTATTTAGAAATTAAAGGATTATTATGCTTTTGTTTTCAACATTCTCTCTTTTGTTCTTTATTCGTCAACTTCCATCGTAACTTTATCTACAATTGAATAATTACTCGTTATTGAATGAAAGTGACGTTTGTTAAACTATACACTTTTGGTAATTTTACAAACCTACACGATCATTATTATCTTGTAGCTTGTCGTTTCTACCTCAGAATAAAGAACAAAAAAAATATTGTCTCCAATAACTATTTTCTCATTTTTACTGTAACAACCCATGGTACAGTGAAATAAATAGTGGTGTTTAGTGAAAGTTAATTGGGAAAAATTTCTAGAAACAATTATTCAGATATCGTTTTCCTTCTTAATGTAATAGATATCAAGAAAAGTACATGTTCAAATTTTGCCACATTTTCTAACAAATGCTCAATAATTAATCTATTCTGTATTAAAAAAAAGGACTTGTAGTTGAAAATGAAAGTTCGTCAACAGAAGAAAAACAGGGAAATCACAAATACTAACAAAACGTAAAGCGCCTTAAACTAAGATTTAATTAAAAATGTCCAAATGTTTTCTTGGCAAATTAATGTAATTGAATACTGATGTTGGAACTGCAAGAAAAAATAGGAAATAGGTTAGTAAGCAATTGTGTAGCAAAAATTTAGTTCAAATAAGAGGAAGAATAAAGGAAACAGGGATGTCGAAATCGGAGAGTTCTAGTACAGAAACACTAGTCCACAAGTTTTCCGGAGAAGCAATAAAGTAATAACATCTTCGGAAACTAAAAGAAAGAAAGAAGAAACGGAAATAGAAAAAATAAATGATGTTAAAAGAGACATAAGAAATTTGGGGTGGAAATAAGGCAAAGAGCGAAAAATGATGCAAGAAAGATGTTGGAGATGGACGCAAGGCCTAGAGAGAGTGAAACACCAGGAGAAGAAAAATTTAATTGAAAGGAAAGCCATAAGGTTTGAGGAAAGGATAATGAAATTCTGTATGGATACAATAAAAAACGGAGAAGAAAGATAAACATTCTAAGAAGAGGTGGTTACGCGAGGGAGGAAGAGGAAATAACGCAAAGAGACAAAGATAATCGGATACAAAACAAAAGAATAAGGATTAAAAAGGTGGAATACATAAATGCGAAAGTGAACGGAATAACAAAGTACTTTACATGGGGACTGAACGTACAAAAAAAAAGATGATAGCTGATGGTTCGGGCTAGGAAACGAAGCGAACGAAATATTACTATTTGTTTAGTCAATTTTTATTACGTTTTTATTGTGGTAGAGTGGACTTACAATTAATTTGTTGTTTTTAAAAGATTAAATATTGATATTGTCGTGCAAGTAATGGTTATTCGAATACTGGGGTTACTTGTTGTGAAAGCTAAAAACTTAAAATATACTAAAGTACAAGTTTTGGGTTTTGGTCTTGATCGGTTGTTCTATCAGAGTAGGATAAAGTTCTAAAACATCAGCTTCTTTGGATTTACAGGATGACATATGGGATGACCAGCTGATCAATTATAATCGATTACCGGTTGTAACTCAAGAAAGGCTTAAGAACTAAAAAGTGTGCAACAGTCAGCACGAGGTGCGTGAAAAGAGTTAAGATCGTTCATGCATTAAGCCACCCATTCACCAAATTTTATACTAAATGCTTTATAATTGTTGATCGCTGGTGTGCAAGAATTTAATTAGCATTCCTACAAAGGAGAATTTTGATGCACATCCCAAACAATCGAGATGGTACCATTTTTTTTTCAACAATACATTCTACTTTCTTCTCTCGCTTGTAACCTCTAACAAATTTCCGTGGCAGTAGAAACACATTATTTTGTAGTTGCCTTAAATGCCCCATGTCATCATCCTCAGAAAAGTTATTTCTAAAACTGACAGATTCTAAGAGAAATCAGCAATGATCGCTTTGATATCTCTGATGATACTAAACGTATTTTTAAATGGATAACTGCCTACTTTCTATGGTTGGCCCTGGTGACATCTCTTCGTGTCCAATTAACGGCTACTGTGTCAGTTTGCATTTTAAGTATGTCTTTCGAAGTTCTACAATGTCAAAGTGTGTGACTACTATTTCATTCGATCTTAAAAGCAATCTCAATCCTTTACTATAATGAACTTTCAAAGTCCAATTAACATTTTATCAAAATTTTTCTTTATCATTTCCAAATGCGTATGGCGTCCATCTTACACTAACAACTTGCAACACGAGGTCGTTTTGTAATAGTATATGAGATACATACGTATATGAAATTATTGTTGATGGTTTTTTGCATTTATTAACACTACTGATACTACAATTTCCTTTTTAATTTAATAAAATATAAGTATACGTATTTAAATGAAAGAAGACAATCAGTAATGGATTACATGTTATTAAATGTAAATAGTAAGAAAGACATTGAAATTCTAAAAAATGTAGAAGATGTGGAATAAAACCACCAATCATTAGAAGTGATCATGTTAGAAGAGGGAAAACAAGTCGAGAATAAAAAAGGGAAGGAATCGAGAAAGAAAATGATATGGGCAGAAGAGAATATACAAAGATATAAAGATACAATGGAAGAGGAACTAGAAATGAGAAGTTGGATAAAGCGATACAAAGAATAATATCAAAATAGAGCAAGCAACAGAAAACAAAAAAACGTAAAAAAAATAGGAATAAAAGAAATAATAGTACAGCAGTTAGTGTGTGACGGAAAAAAGAAAAATAGCGAAAGGAAGAAGAAAATTGAAAAAGAAAAATGGAGGAAAACAAAGAAACTTTAAGGAAATATGTAAAAGAAGATAGGAGAAATCAAAAGTGAGGGACGGGTATGGGAATGTCTAACCAAAAGCAGAAAGACCGATAAAAAATATAAACAAAAATAAAATGATTCAAATGGGAAGAACACTGCAAGAACAAATTAGGAGGAAGAGAAGAGAAAGTAACAAACAAAGCAGATAGGAGGAAAAATATAAGAAGCAGAGATGGGGAATTTGAAAGGAAGAAATGGAAAAACAGAAGGAACAGATCAAACAAAATGAGGATAATGGAGATACAGCAAGAAAGAATGAGGTAACAATTTAGAAGAATATATGAAACAATATGGAAATGAGAATAAATTCATGAAAAATAGGCAGAGTCAATAATATGCCCAGTTTACAAGAGAGAGGATAAGAAAGTTGCAAAAAACTACAGAAGAACGTGTGGTATAAGGTATATAAAGAAATAATAAGAGTATCATTAGAAAAGAAATAGAAGGAAAGACAATTTTATACACCAGACTGGCAAACCGAAATTAGAAAAGGAAGAGGGGTGATAGATAATATATACATAAAAAAATAAATAAACAAATAAATCGGCATTTGATAATATGGAAAGAGGATTACTATGGAAAATGATTGGAGAAATAGGAATTAACAAAGATATATAAGAAGCAAAATAGGAAATATATGATCAAACAAACTGTAGAACAAGAACGGGCAGAGAATTGAAACTGGAAGAGGATTAAAGCAATGACGTCAATTGCCTTACTTTATTTTTAATTTATATTAGAGATCTAAGGGAGAAATAGTAAAAAATCCGGTAGGAGGAGTGATAGTAAGAAAAAGATATGGATGTTGGAGTACGCAGGTGATATTGTGCGTTTGCGACGAATGAAGAAGAGATGAAAGAATTATTAGAATTTTGAAGAGATATTTAGAAAAAAAAATTACAAACAAATGAGGAGAAAACAAAAATAATAGAATTTAAAAAGAGAAAAGGAAGGTATAAAAAAAGCAATGGTGGAGGGAAAAATAGAAATAGTAGATAGTACAGATATTTAGGATATAATAATAAGGACGGAGAGAATATAAGAAAGCTGAGACAGAAAGAAATAGAGTAGGGCAAATATGGGGAGAAGGAGAATAGAGATGTGAGAAAGATTTAGAAAAAGAAGATGAAGAGATTTAGAGATGGAAGGAATGGGAAGAAATAGAGAAGGTATAGGAGAAATATTGAAAGTGGATGCTAGGGCTAGAGAAGAGACACCGGGGTTATATAGAGGAAGAACCAAAACTTGAAACAATCCAGATACAAACAAGAAAGAGAGCGTTAAAATGTGAAGAAAGGGTAGAACACAAGAAAGACAATAAGATACTGTATCAATGCTTACAAGAAGTGGAGGCTTAGAAGTTAAAATATAGAGAAGAAGAAAAAGAAAATATTATGATAGAGGTGGATATGTAAGAGAAGCGGAAAGAGGAAGGGAAATGTATAGAAGAGGAGTTAAAGACTCAAACGCAGGGAAAAAGACCAAGAATAATTGAAGGTAAATATAACGAGAAATACAGAAAACTAGTAACAGAAAACACATAACAGAGGAAAAAGATCTCAAAGGAAAAAGAGTGATTGCGAAATTTAGAAATGAAAAGAAGAAACTGGGAATAAGTATTAGATGAGTGATAAAGAAGAATGGGTATGCAGAGAATTACGACCAGAAGAAACGTAGTTCGGATACTACAAGGGTGAAGGGAAAAAGGATTCAAATTGATGATCAAATTAGGATCGAAATATTGTTATTTTTAAAATATGTTTAGAGAAACAAAATGTTTTGTTAATTTGTAAAAAAATAAAAATTTTATTGTTTGATTGAAAAATATAAAGTGTATACGATACGACGTTAATATGCAACATCTCTTACATAACTCACTTAAAGCATATGTTATTTTTATAATAATACGTGTCAATTACAAGTTAATTTTGTTATTGTGTTGAACTTGAATAGTATATAAAAGTAATTTATTCTAATCAAAGAATAGATTGCTATAAATATGACTATTTATTTAAATTGATAAATAAAAATGGCATTAATTAATTAGAAAACCATCTCGGCGTAATAATAAGTAGATTAATTCAACTCAACGAAGATTGACATTCGTAGCATGAAAGTGACATTATGTAATTATAAATATATAAAAGCGTCATCTACCTAAATAATGACTTGAATTGCTTTATGACATTTAAACCGGGAAGTTCCATCGTATAAATTTTATAAGTATTGCTATTAATCATCTTAATAACTATAACTAATTGCTCGAGTAAATTATAAAATGTAGGAATCGTAAAATATATAGAACGATGTTTTAAATCGAGACAAGATAATTGTTTCAATCATTATGTTTTTCTCGGCTAACAGTAACATAAATTTTGAGTAATTAATTTTAATTTTCTATAAATTACAAGTCGTAAATTTTTTTAAAGGTACTTTATGACATTATTATTTGTACATTGAAAATCGGGACGGTTATATTGCAATATGCTTACTTTAAACAAAGTTGCGTAGGACAGCACATACCTATGTTTACATTTAAATTTTTTCTGCTATTTGTTGAAATTATCAAGTAATTGTTAGCATATTAATGTTTATTACGAACCATTCTGTAGCATCAGAACGACAAATAATGACATAAATACATACATACAGCCTGTCCGTGTAGTACGGGTTTAACCATCTTTGAGGTTCAGTGGCTATAATTTAAATAGTATATTCTGTAACAAGTTTGGAATATGCCATTCCAAACGTGTTGCAGACTATACTTTTTCTACGACAGAGAAAGTGTGCATCAATAAAGAATAGTTAAACACTTTACAATAGTGTTAGTTTTGTTCTCTATTTTAAGTTGGTAGCTTTTATTTGTGGTGGTAGTTTCTAACTTTGGAATTTAGGTTAAGGTTGGAAAAAACAATGCATTTTATTTGCGATTTATGAATTAACAATAACACAGCTAATAGTGTTCAGTTGGTTTAATTTTTTAGTTACTGTTTTCTTACGAACGTTTATTAAATAAATTTACTTGTGTACGAACTTACAAATGTTAGCAACTTTCGGTAAATATATAATTAAAAAGTTACTGCTTATTCAACTTTAATCTAATTCCAGATAATTAATGCGATAATTATTGAATTGGTTTCTCCGGAAGCATTGTACCCTAGATAAATAAACAAATTTGTGTGTGGCATCTGATTGCATTAACAAGATGAATTGGCAGATCTGAAACATTGTTTCATACATTGTGTGTTTCTAATAATTTATGTGTATTTAAACAAATACTTGAGGAGATACGTAATTTATCATTATGTGCAAAGTAAATGCCTGCTTTACTTGCAGGATAGAATAAGCTTTCGATAAAGTCGATAACTTTCTTTTCAAGGTTTAATTCATTGATACCTCGAAAATAATAACAAAACCAACTCATTGACAGAAATCTTCATTAACAAGTTGTAAACCACATTAGCCCATTAGAAAAGAATAAACTTATTTGAAATCTGTAGAAAACTTTGTACGTCAGTGTATTTCTGTAAATAAAATAAGTCTGCGGTACATATCTAAGTTATGCATTAACATTTTAATAAATTGAAAGAAGAAATAAGTACAAAACGTTCGTTATTCCGTAAAGTGAAGATAATTTCTGCACGTTTAAAGGCAAACCACTTTGGTTTTAAGACTCTGCAACTGAAAGTAATTACTTTGCATTTGTATGCCTACATTCAACCTAGTGTAAGGGGGCACTACTTGTATAACTTCGAAAACTTTGTATGTGTTGACATGGGTGTAAATGTGTGGTGTATCTGCGTTACCATCACAATGGTTGTCTCTAATTGTGATCCAATATATTTCATAAATGATTCATCCCAATACCAATGTTTCCGTCCGTTGTTACCATGTTGAATGAAATTATGAGGCTACCCCTCAAAGAACTCCGTTCAGGCATTTTGGCTTTTTTCTTGTCCTAATAATAGTATATTATACACCAAAGTTGTGAAGTCTGTCATTATTGCCTTAGCACCAGTGCGTATATACTGTTTGTGTATATACTGTTTTTTCTACTACTAGCCAAATTTAAGCGAAAAATAAAAAATAAACATTTTTCTTGTAAAAATCAAGTAGCACAGGAATGCAAATAAATCAAAAGCATTAAAAGCTACATACGTTGATAAACCAACTGCAACTGATTCACTAAACACTTGTGTAACATATTTCACCTTCATTTTCTGAAAATTATTCGGAGTGTAAATTAGTTGATTTAAGAGCCAAACGCAGCGGTTTAGATTTGTCTGACATGTAGAAATTTTTAATGTCTTTCCAAGATGCTTTTTGTTATTAAAGATTATATCGTATTTAATCAAGTTATTTTGCACCGACTTCAATAAATAGGAGACATCGAAGAAATAATAGATTTTCTTATCGTTTACGAGAAGGTTTGGTTTTTCAGGTGATACATATATTCTTTTAATTAGGCTTAGAAAATTTTACTACTGCCCTAACATTGGCACCGCATTGTAGTTGTAGCTTTTCTATGCAGGTTAATACTATCGACTTTAATTTGTCACCTTTGCATATCGTATTTAAAGATGTAGCACAAGGGTTGTTTAACTTTTATATATAACTCTAACCATGATCACGTAGCAGTTTGAGCTGGCAAAAAATTTAAAACCAACTTTAAAATTAACATTTTGGGGCTCGTAAAATATAATTTTAGTGAAAATTGTTTGTATTCCTCTATTTATCTCCTGCTTCTTAGTGGTTTATTTTTTAAGTTCACTTCGGCTGTCACAATTTGTGCTCTGCTTTCGGGAAGTAATCGTTGGGAGATATTAACTTCAATTGAAATGCTGTCTTTTCACGTTGCAATTTAAGAATGTTCCTCCGTAATTTTCTTTACCTAAGAGTATTTGTGCTGCAAGCTTGAGTAGTTTTGGTATAGCTAAAGATGTTAACGGGCATTTATTGCTTCGCCAATATACCTTGCATCATTTTAATATTAGGTTTCAGAAATTGACACTTGTAATTCATTTAGGAATGGCAAGTGTTCACCACATACTCGTTAAGTTTTTAGAGTCGAGATTTTTATGCAACAGATCGGATCTTCCAGATTCTGTTAACCATTTAAAATACCTACAACAAAATGTTTGTAATTTACTTAAAATTCTTGATATAACTTAACTCGCCTGGTTAAATCTCCTTTGGGAAACCTGAAAAACTGATTCTACCATCATATTTAATAAATAAATAAATTCAGGTTATGTATTTGCGGTTATGGGATGGGGCGCAAATTTTAAACTAATGGCATTTTTTATTCAAATAATTTTATCGTGTTAGATAATTTTAAGCAGTAAATAAGTTTAAGATAATCACCTGGATATACAAAATTATGTTTCACTGTTTTTGTTAAACAACTATTCTTAGATTCTCAAAAAATTGAAATTGTCCATTATTAACCTAGGTCAACAATAAAAAAAGTATTAACCACTAATAGAGAAATTCAACTTCTCAGTTGGCTAGGAGACGCAATAATTGACGACTTCACAGTTAGTAGTAGAAAAACAAGGTTATTTTAGGCACACACTGACTTAAAAAGCGTCTTTGATTTTTAACCACAACAATAATAAATATGAACTTTGACTTACTAATGGTAGTGGACAACACACTAACTTAATAAGTTGAACACTCTGTTCTTACATTACATATTATAGTTCTATTGTTCATAATCTTGGTAACAAAGATGTTTGTTTCATCTTCATCATATATGGAAAAGCATAGGTTCGTAGCATGTAGATTGCGATACTTCCATCAGCGAATGAAAATCTGACAATAACTAAAACAAATTTTGTATTTGTATGGTTACAATAAACTATGAATTTGTATTTTTTAATTGAATCGAATCGCTCTGGTACATACAGTGCGTTTCTGAAAGTGGAGGCTATTAGACTCAATAGATGGCGTCACAGGTGCCGCAGATTAGGGATCTTGCATGTGGCGACGCTGCCATTTCTTATATCTAAAGTGTAAATGAAGTTGTCTAGCTGCTTCCATAGGGACCTGTTTTTTTTAACTACTCAAATACATACCTTGATACTACATGCCAGCTCTGAGTTTGTACAAGTAAAACCATTTCACAATGTTGATTCTCTGCTCTAAATTTAAATTTGTTTTTTTTTGACGTTTCATAAACATTAATTAAACGTTGCCATATTGTGCAAGAAATGCAGTAAATTCTTATCAAACGACATCTGTTTTTGAAAATTGTAAAAGTGGCCCCTATTTTCAGAAACGCACTATAGGTACCTACTGACAGATTACACTTTTAAACAACATTCAAAATATTTGGAGGTTACATTTTTTGGAAGTTAATTTTACGTTTATATGTCTTTAAAATGAGTTAAACTAGAAATTAAAAATTAAATTGTATCATTTATACCCGATATTAATATAATTAAGCATCGTTAATGAAATTTTTAGTAATAATACTTACCAAACGCAACCTTATGTTAACAGCCACGAGATGGCCGTACCTGTGCTCATTCCTAACAAGTGCGATAATATTCTCGCACGATGTTTTGGAATCTAACTATTCTATAATTGAAAAGTAATCCAGAATGTTAGTATTCTAGAATATGAGTAGAAAAAATAGTTTTCATTATACATTATACTTTTTATTTTTTAAGTGGAGACCGGTTTCGGCCATACTAATAGCTGGTCATTATCAATCCTAAATAATATACAGTAATTTATACAAGAGGATTTATTTGTATTCCATACAATAAGAAGATTAGGAACAGTTAACAAACTATCAATAATTTAGATATTAAATTAAATACAATTACGATAAACTAAAAGTTATGTTACACCATATCAAACAAAATATCTTTTTGAACTATGTCTTTGATTCAAGTGTCAGAATCAACTTATTAAAACGAAAAAGCTCGACTCTCTTTCCAACAAAAACCATCATGCAATGTCAGTTAATTATAAATTTTACCCTGTGGTATTAAATTTTACTTTCACACAACTGGAATTAGAGACATTGTGTAAAGGTGTTAAAGACAATCTAAAACCATCAAGTAAACCTCAGATTAACAAAAATTTAGACTCGTTAGCAGTTGAAACTGAAAGCATAGTACAAACAATTGATGATAACTTTAGAACTGAAGCTAGAGAAGATTGTAAAATGCTCTTTAAGAAAGAAATACAAAATAAAACGCTAAATGGTCACACCAATCGCACAACTACCTCTGAATTTAATATAATCAAAAATATATAAAAGAAAATAGTTTGTACCAAATCCGACAAAGGCTATTATACCGTGTGTCTCTGGCAAGACGCAACATAGAAATTTTACTATAGAACAAAATTGAATTGATCCACTAAGGCTATGAATTTTTTGTATTGACGTATACGTTACAATTAATTGTTATTGCGTGTTCCTTATTGTAATATCCCCTAATTTAATTTTTGAAAATGAGTGTGTATACAATCCCTGAGAAAGTTCAACTGGTTAAGTAGGTATTCAGAGGTGAAAACTTCTGCTTTGTTTGCTGCACTTTTTCTTTATCAGCCAATTCCAAATAGCAGTACAGTGATGAGTGTAGTGCAACTATTTGAAGTAACTGGCAGTGTACGCAAGTATCTGAAGAAGTTCAACAGAACATGGACAATGCCAACGATGAAGAAATCGATGTACTCGCTGCTGTGCAACTTAACCCTAATATTAGTATTCGACAACTAAGTATCGTCTGTGGTGTAAATAGGTGTCAAGTTCATAACATTTTGAAAAACATAAACCGATACTGACAAAACGCAAACATTTTGTTAAACCTTGATGGAGATATGCAATAATGATATGAATTGTGTTAATATTTGCTTCACCCATGAATGTTTGTTCAATCTCAATCTAGTTTGTGGTATCAGCATGATGGGTGTCCAGCTCATAATGCAAATCAAATAAAACAACTTTTAAATAAAGCACTTCTTAGAACCTGGATTGGAAGAGGTGGGGAAGTTACTTGCCCACCAAGATCACCAGGTTTGTCCCCCAACAACTTATTTTTATGGCATTACATATTTTTGAAGGGTAGAATACCTGCACATTCTTGCAAGATGCAAGTATTATGTCTAATAGTTTACACACAGGTCTATAATACAAGAAAACAAACGATTCATTTAACCTCAAATTCAATAAAAACAAGTTTTATGCAAAATTATTTGATTATGCTTACTTCAATAGCTATAATAAAACATGGAAGCAACTAAACATTGATTAGAATTTTCGTAAAATCACAAAATACTAAATACTTATTTTTTACAAAGTTAAAGAATAATATTTACATTTGATGGAAGATTAGACATTTTATACTTGCTCTCTATTTCTAACTTTAACAAAATGCTGTAACGTATAGGGTATACAACAATCTAAAATTTTCATGACAATAGTAGATCAAATCAAATTTTTTATATAGTAAAAATCCTATGTTGCGTCTTGCCAGAGACACACGGTATATATACTTTATTGACGACAACAATTTCAGAATTTCTAATCAAAAACTCTTATTTTTATCAGTAAATTGAAAGCTACCTTAAAAAACACTCACATCTTAGAAGATCAAACAATTAAGGATTTATCACAAAAATATACCATCAATTCCAGACCATACACCCTCATAAAAACACATAAATCTGATTCACCTGATAGATCTGTAGTCTCATATTGTGGTTCCCTCACCTACAAATTAACTGGTTGAACAAATTCACTATGAATAATCTAAATATCACTTTTTCTAGAACTTATTAACATTAAAAACAATGTTGAGTTAATCAACCACATCAAAGACATTATTATTCCCAACAACAGCTTACTGATTTGACGTGTCAAACTTATTCACCAACGCCCCTGTTTCAGACACGTTAAATATAAAACGTATAGGGTAGTAGAAGGTGTAATCAATTTATATAACATTTGTATGCAACAAAACTTTTTAGTTTTTAAGGACACCGCTTATTACAAGGTAGATGGTTTGGCCATGGGATCTCCACTTTCCCCCTTTTTGACTGATTTGTATATGAATCATTTTGAAAATAACTATATCCTTACCAACAATCTATACTCATCCCAATATTATCTATTACTACCATTATGTGACGACATCATATGCCTATGGAATGGAGACAAGTACAACCACATCAATAATATTAATCGTAACATCAACTTCACCTTAAAAATTCAAAATGATGATAAAACTATTAATTTCCTAGACTTGACGATTCCAAATATAAATAATAAACACGAATTTAGAATATATAGAAAAACTCATACCGAGTCATCATCGATAATTCATCCAATTACCCTACCGCTCACAAATTGATGGTTTTTACCAGTTATGTGAACAGAGCCTGCAACATACCAATGAATAAAACCAATTTTGACAACCAAATTATGATCATAAACCAAATCGCTATTAAACATCAATACAACCCTACACTTATCGACAATATGGTCAACAAATTTAAAGTTGTTAAACAAATAATTAGGTATGTCCATATGAAAGTAAGATACACAATCATGTAGAAAAAAAGTTTTATATACTAACCTTTACTACGCCCTTAGCATATAAAATAAAAAATTATTTAAGGTTAACTGTAATTATAACATCTCATTTCGTACAAACAACAATATCTTTAATAATAATAAACAATAAGGAAAAACTTCGCCCTCTAACTAAATCAGGGGTATTAAATTTATGTACAATACATGCTCTGCGACGTATGTGGGTAGAACATACCGTAATTTTAGTATACGATTAAAAGAACACTTAAGGTGTATAAAAAATAATACAAACTCATCGTTACCCTCTAAATACATACTAGAAACTTTTTGAGTAAGACTCGTATACCTAAAGTCCCCGTCTTTTTCACGTAGATTTAGAATAAAAATTAAGTGTTTTCCATTTAAAATGGCAAAGTTGTTAAGTGGTCCATGAAAGTGGGACACCCTGTATAAGTGAAGAACTGAGGAACTTAAAGAATGGCCAAAACTGATCTGGAATAAATCTAATTTTTATGGGCATTATCAAATGTCCGGGTACTACGCGGACAGGCTGTATATTATGATTATTCGACACTATATTTTAAAAATATTTCGGTTTCTACAGGGTGTTTCAGAAATATGTATATGCAGGATAAACAGAACATTGCATGTTTTGTTCTTGAAGTGTCCAGCTCGTTTAAATAAAATTTACTAAGCTAATGACTTGGACAAGTTGAAGAATTACTTTAATCCCAACAAAATTACGTTTTTGTTCACATGGAATTTTATGGTAATCAGCTATGTTATTTTTATAGTAGCCCTTTTATTTATATAATAGACTGTTTTACCTCTACCACCCTTTGTTGATAAAAGATATCTATATATGAGCTATAATTTCTGAAGTATTTAATACAAATTTTCAAAAATTCAGATGATAATCTGGGTAAGAAATAGTCCCATAAGATAAAGAAATAAAAATTCTGAGCATTCTTTAGTTGATTAGTTGGTAAGGTTTTTTGTAAATCCACTGAAAAGGTTTTGGTCCCTTGATTATGTCGCTTTGGTTTGTGCCGACTATCTGCATCAAGAAGATGTAAGTCATAGTTAGTTTGCAATTGAAGGCATTCTTAGGATGTACACTCCTTGATTTAATAATTATTACTCTTTAGAATATAAATCATATTCCAAATTGAAAATTTTGTCATATAACCACTGGCATGTAATTTCTTGAAGAATTTGGTTGGTACTTAATTGTCATGCAAGCACCGGTACATTACGGAAATATTCTGATGGTTACCTACTTAAATTTGGATTTTTGGAATAATGTGATTCTATGCAGTTTTCTGATATTATTTCTGACATTTTGGGGAAATTTTTTTGAAGATTGTATATGTGTGTATAGTTTATATGTAGGGCACACCAAGGGACTTATTATAACTCATTTTAAAGAGCACTTTGCTCATGTTAAATATCGTAGGTCGGCAAGCCTATTGTTGCCATATATATGCTTGGAAATTACCACAAAATGGCTGTTGTTAAATTAGTTAAAAAGTAGAAGAATGAACTAGATTCTTACAAAAGCTTAAAATTTTCAAAACAAAACTTTGATTATGGAATTTCAAATTATTGTGACTCTCAGAATCTTTAAAGCTGTGTAACGGTGCGTCATACGTAATTAGTATACTGTGTGGGTCAAAAGTTTGGAATAATTAGTGTTACTTTTAAAATGTGGAACGTATCAAAAAATAATTTTAGTAAAAGTTGTTAAGTAGTTAGATAATTCAAATTTTGAAAAAAAAAATTGAAAACACCCTAAGGGACCAACTTTTTTTTTAAATTGTAAATTTGTTTTCAACTTATAAAATGTAAATTTTGAAATGTTACACAATGGTATTTTTGAGAAAATTGGCTGTGACTCAACAAAACCTTTTATTTAATCAAAACTGTTAATAATATTAAAAGATGAATCAAATTATGTAAAGTAAATGTTTAAAATGTTCATCGTTAAACGCCTAAACGATTTTTGAGTGCTTGGATAGCTTTTTGCAACTAAACTTCTCAAACATTGTTTCTCCAAGAACATGAGGATTATTTGGCATATTTTTGACTTTTAATTAACCATAAAAATAATCCATGGTTGCTAGATCTAAGCACCTAGCTGGTTACTTTATTTCTGCTTCCAATCCATCTGTTCTGAAATATCTCTGTTTTGCTTTTAGTTGTCGGTTACAGATTCTCCCCAATTTATCAGAGTAAAGTTTTATTCCCTACCTGGTAGTACTTTTTCTATTGACATTTGTCATCGATGAAGGTTGTGTTAAATAGCAGGCAACTTTTTCCAAAAATATCATTATGTAACACACCAAAATTAATACACCGTTGTTACTAAAAAACAGGTTTTAAAATTTAAGAGCAAAAAGGGAAGGCCCAAATTAGTTCATTATAGTATCCAGTTTACTGTTTAGCTAATGAAGTGCACATTTAGTTAAAGTTTTGTGTAGTTCTTCTTTTTCTACGATAATAGTTTTTCGGATTTGTGAAATTAATATCTTTTCTTCTACATCTTCTTCAGCAAGTTTGTATTTTCTTCAGATAAATAAGTTATATCTTGGAATTATTCTTCTACAAGTACACTTTTTGAGTCCATCTCATTTGCATTGTAGTTCAACCTATTCTTTTGAATACTTTATTCTTATTTCCGTTTTGTCTGTATTTCTATATATATTCTTCAGTAAAGAACTTTGTTCAACATTATTTCAGGGAATGTCTTCTATATTCGCAAAAGATACAATGTTCAAACTAAAATTGTAAGTAAAGCAGGAGTTGTGATTTGAAGAAGTAACATCCATTGATATATTATCACGTTTTACATTCTTGTTTACTCGTTCTTTCGTTAAAATTATCTGTGTGTTGTATATATTTTATTAAATTTTTATTTTAATCGACTAAATTATCAGTTTTGATGATTTACTTTCACTTTTGGGTCTCACATCGTTTTATTAATTACAATTACCCTCGATTAATCCTCTCAAGTTTGAGGGAATCGTCGGCTTTATGTAGCAATAGACCGGTAATTTTATTACTCGACCTCCACCTAGAAGGAACACACCTTATAATTTCTGTCGTAGTGTGAAATACATTTTAATTTGTTAAAAATTTGACACATATTTAGTTCTTTGTAAGAAGAACATAAGATAATAAATATTTTCATTTTTCTTCAGAATATTTTTCGATTTTTGCTGAAGTTTATTCATTTTGACTTTATTAAAAGTTCCTGTCCATTTTAAAGCAAAATTCAAGTAATTTTGTTTCATATTGCAAAGGTCATTTTGTTATCTTGTCGATTCCTTTCCAATCCCACCAAACACACTGGAGAACTATTGCTTCGTTCTTTTTGACTTTTGCACACATTATTGTTGTACGTAATCCACGTTTCATCGCCGTTGATAATACATTTCAGAAATTCGTTTTAGCAGATATTCACAGATAGAAATTCGGGTTAATTAAATTTAGTTCCGTTAGCACCCAAACATCGAGTTTCTATTTGTATCCTAATTTCTCCAAATGATCCTAGATCCCTAGCGATGTGCCGGTCTTGCTCAACTTTTTCCTTGATTGCAACTACTTTTTCTGTGATTGGTCGATCAGAGCGAAATGCAACTTTGATATCATAGTTTCCAATACAAAATCGAGTGATTCAATTACGGGCTATTCTTTCTGACTCTGTATCAAGTCCACAAACTTCTTAAATTTTTTAGCTGCCTGCGTCGTATTCTTCAATTTTTTGAAATAATATAAGAAAATATATCGAATTTCTTCTTTATTTTCACTCATTTTTAAGACTCAATAACTTTTAACCGGACGGACGAATTTTAAAATTTTTGTTATTATTTATTCTTCAAAATGAAAGATTTCAAAAGACACTTATATTATCAGTCATTAACGCTATCTATCGACAAAATTGGCAGGAACAGTTTAGGTTATTCTATTGTTTGAAAGACATTTTAATTCATTAAATACATATTTTTTCCATATATTTTATTCTTTCAGAATATTTTTTACATCACAATACAATATTTGTATAATGTACCATACGAATAAATAAATAAATAACTTTTACAGTCTCGTTTTGCCTTTGTTGAGATTGTGTTAAAGATACTTTCTTCATTTATAGAGTCTCCATCTCCAGCGTTATGTCTCTAGATATCTTTTTTTAATATGTTTCTGTCTTATTATCATTCAAAAGTCATTACAATTTTATTGTTAAAAAAGCTTCACCTACATGGAGTTTTATTTGGCGTCATTGTAATGGATTTTCGCCATTTACCTTGAAAACTTTATATTGTTCTCTTGTCCGTTCTCAATTAAAGTACTGTTCTCGGTCACAGTATTATATACGTTACAGTTCAACGAGTATAGAAATGAATTTGAAAATGTTACCAGTAAATTTACAACCCCACTAGACTGCTAGTGTTACTTGTATTCATTTCTCTGAGTGAACATCATTGTTTTGTACAGAAGGTGCGAATTTACATTTATTGTTGAGGTCGCGTGTGTTTACTTACTCTTACTCCAAATGCGGTGTCACTCTAGAGTTGTGACAGCCAAGGATATCTATCTTTTTCCTATGCTTGTTGAACTGTACATATAAAATCTGGAAAGTGTGCAGAAGAAGTTTTTGAAACCCAAACTTAGATATCAACATCAACGTAGTGATTATTGCTGGATTATACAACATCTTAACCTGGATTATCTTGAAGTTTGCAGAAAAATTTCTGACATGTGTTTCCTACATTGTCTTATTAATGGTCACTTAGACAATCTTTGATTTGTTGAAGAAGGTGATTTTTTTACTCCTGTTATGAACAGCCGGACCACTAGAAGCCAATCGATTTTCCAACTCCCTAGAGCGAGTACCAACTTTGATTTGAATAATCCACTAAGTAGAATGATGTCGACAACAAACCATCTAAATTTTTGGAAATTCTAAATTTAGTTTTAAGTATTTTTTTACCTTCGTTTTTTATTTTATCTCTTCGATTTGATGGGTTTCAACAAAACTAAACAACAAACCATTTTCTTCCAGCCCTATTTGATACGTTCCAATTTCTACCTCACCTAATCTGTGAATTCTATTGGCAAGGTCATTTTTTTTGGCCGCCTTCCAACCTTTCTTTTCGGATTTTGTGATCTATAGTGATGGTTTGCAACGCCGAGCGTATGTTTTCTTCTGACGACTGAGTTTGGTTTCTTAGCATTCTGCAAAATGTTTAATAGTTAGTTAATACTAGAATATTTATATTTCTTGTTTCTAAGAAACAGGTTTGAAATAATTCATCCAATTCAAAACAAAAAATAACCATTGGTCTACATAATCCAGAAAAATTAATTTAGCTTATGTTGAGTCAACGAGAAAAGTAACTTTGCTTATAACACAGAAGAAAAAATTCATAATCTACTGGAACGTTTGTCGTTTGACATAGACTGAAACTCCCAAATAGAAAACATAAAACATTTGGCTCAAAATTGACGATACATGTCTAACAGTGTCGCAACTTAATAATTTTGATAGAAAAAAAACCGATACGTCGGCGTCGTAGGTTTAAGCAAGAATGAAAGTGCACCGCGAAGCAATTTGTAAATTTGAATTGTACATTTCAGTAACGGCCAACAACTGTTAAATGTATCTAACTGGTAAGCTCAACGATACCTACTTCCCCGTTACGACAAAACGAGGTACCCATGAAAATTGCGAAAAAAAAAGTTTAAACAAAAGGTGTATAGTCAATTTTTTTTTATAACTTTTTTTTGTATAAGCGATATTGATGGAGCTATTGTTAAATGAATTAGTGTAACGTGGTAGTCTATCTCAGTAATTATTAATTGGACCGAAACATAATTTAAACAAAAGTGGTGATTAATTAAATTACAAACAACGTTTATTTCAAACAAACAAGTATGTTCTAAGAACTCGAAAGTCTATGTAGTTTAATGGTTCTTTTGACTGGTCAGATTATGTCCAAAATTTAGTCAGATCTGCACTATTGTAAACAACACGTAATACTTTGAAAGCAGTGTTTAATTAAGCCCTCTGATGTATGGTCGAATGTTTTTTCTAATAATTTAAAAAAAAAGTAAACTAAACTATGTGTGCTATCTCATGTAAACGATTAAGTAAAGAATATGAAAATAAATTCTAACCAGTTATAATTTATGGTTTTAACAGCATCAAGAGAAATATGCAGCAAATAACCAAACATAAATTTTATATTTATTGCTTATTAATATAAGATACCAAGATGTGGTCCAATACAAGTTTTCAATGTATAACTTAATTAATAACTTATTTTATATCTTCTTACATATAAAGAAATCGTTAACACAATTTACAATAATTAAGTTCAGCGATTAACAAGGTGATAACACAGCTTACTGTAGTAAGTGTTGTTAACAAGCCACCGCCGCGCCGGTTAGTTACATTATTGTTTAGTGCGATATCGTATTCTGAGCGAGATACCGTCTGCTTGAAAAATCTTTGCTTAGCGTATGCTGCACGAGATATCTAATTAGAATACAAGTTCTTTCGCGTACAATTTAACTAGATTTGCGATTGTTATCTTTGTCACGAAAGCTGTGTTAGCACTTTAACCAATTTGAGGTTACTTTTTTCTTACACTGAGAAAATAACCACAGACTTTTACCATATGATTATTATGATTAAATCTGCAGACTTTACCTGTTAAATAATAGTCTTTTCTTTAAATATTTTAAACGAAAATGTTTTGATGATAGTGTACACAATATGAATTTAATTACATTTACTTAATCAATACACAATTATGTTTAAATTACTATTAATAATTTGAATACAACCCAATGGAATGTTTATTTGTTGTCTAACTATAATAAAGATACTACTGTTTTATGTAGAAATGGAAGTTGTTTCCTGAATTGTAATTATTGGAATTTTACAATCTGTACTCTAATGAAATTCATTACACGATTGAAATTTAGCAACAATATAATTGTTACATTAAGTACATTAATATCAAATGTACTGTTTAAAAGATGCCAAAACTTAATATGTCTACTGTTAAATCGCCTAGGGGAAGGGCTTTTTTAAAGTCTCCGACTGTACACTACAGAGTCGTGGACACTTCGCCGAATGGACATAACGTCAAATGCCACAACGCCGAAACTTGGACCCAACGTCGAAACGAATTATTGGACATATCGCCGAGACTGGACACAACGCCGAAATCACCTGCTGGACACAAAGCCGAAATCAGTAATTGGACATCTCGTCGAAATGCGAACACAACGTCGAAAAGCAAAAGCTGACACTACGTAGATCGGATATTGACAAAAAAAATTTTAAGGAAAAAATTGTAATAACTGTAACCTACCAACCAAAACCGTTTATCCCCCATCACATGAAAACAACTTACATTGATTAAAACAAATGTAAGTGATAATAAGTGTTTTTGAATATCCTACTTAGGATTAATCCCTCTTAATACTAAAAACCTGCCAGTTTTTGTTTTTCGACGTTGTGTCCAGATTAGACGATAAGTCCAATTACTGATTTCGGCGTTGTGTCTATTTTCGGCAATGTGAGCAGCAGGTGATTTCGGCGTTATGTCCAGTTTCAGCGATATGTCTAATAATTCATTTCGACGTTGTGTCCAAGTTTTGGCGTTGTGTCCATTCGACGTTATGTCCATTTGGCGAAGTGTCCGGATCCCGTACATACATTTACATAATAGTGATTCCTTGAATTTTGGCTTACTACAAAAGCAAGAGGAGTTCAAAAGCCTTATTGCAAATCACATACGTGTTTTTTTTAACTTGCTTATGTAGTGTTTATTTTCTTCAAACCTAAGTACGATATCAAAGAAAGAAAATTGAAAGTAAATTATTTACCTTTTGTTTAATTGTTCAAAAACAGTCTTAAAGCATAATTTGACCTGAAACCAACACAACTAAAGAAAAAGAATACAAACTGTTTTAAATAAATAATAAAAACTAATTTCTTTAATACCTAATGTTATGTATTTATCGATTTGATATTGACAAAATTATATAGGGTGTTTCTGAAAGATGTGTACATGGCTTTACCAGAGGTTCTCTGGCTCAAAACAAACCGCTTGACACCAATTTACTTATAACCAAAAGTGCATCATAAGGGCGCCAGAGGGCGTCAAACTTTCCAAAAAATATTGTATATTGGGAATAACTCGAGAACGGTTTGACGGATTTTGTTCTGCTTACGTATGCTGGTTGTCTGCTTCCGGAGACGTTTTTTGGTGTAATGTGGACAAATTTATGATGCCAGGAAAAGTCGTTTTCATACGGGCACTGTCAAATAAATGCTAATATTTTAACAACTGTCAACGATACAAAACCAAAATAATTCTGACAAATAAAATGAACAATTTGAAAACTTTTTCTCTCTTGCTAAATTGCGCTAATGTTAATAGTTCGATCAGAAAAAAATTAAAATCATATCTATGCAAGGCGTATATATACGCTTCGAAATTCAAATAGACTGCTAGTAGGCTATGCAATCATGTCAATCCGATTTGGGAACTTTCTGCGTAAACCCTCACGCTCTCCCGACAATTGCCACTGCAAAAACCCAACACTAACAGCATATCAGTCTGTTCGGCAAATGTGTAGCCCATTTTTCAAGTAGTTAATTGCAAAATAAAAACGTGAGTAATCTTGAAAGATCCGGAAATGAATGTCACGAATGATAGATTTGATCGCATAGCCTACTAGCAGTCTACTTGAATTTCTAAGCGTATGGATGCGCCTTGCGATTTTAATTTTATTCTGATTGAACTAATAACATTAGCGCAATTTGACAAGAGAAAAAAAGTTTTCAAATTGTTCGTTTTATTTGTCAGAATTATTTTGGTTTTGTATCGTTGACGGTTTTTAAAATGTTACCATTTATTTGACAGTGCCCGTGTGAAAGCGACTTCTCCTGGCATCAGAAATTTGTCCACATAACACAGAAAAACGTCTTCGAAAGCAGGCAACCAGAATACAAAAGCGGAACAAAATCCGTCAAACCGTTTTCGAGTTATTCCCAATATACAATATTTTTTTGGAAAGTTTGACACTCTCTGGCGCCCTTATGGTGCACTTTTGGTTATAGGTAAATTGGTGTCAAACGGTCAATTTTGAGCCAGAAAAGCTCTTGTAAAGCCATGTACACACCTTTCAGAAACACCTTGTATATTTATATTTGACAGTATTACATTGATATTATTTAATAATATTATATCCTATTACTTAGCAAACAATATGAATTGCGATATAACAGTCTCCCACGCTATTTAAATGCTTGTTAGTTTTGAACATAATCTTTCAATCTCGCTCTGGTGGCCGTCGACGTCTCTCGGATCATCTAAGCTCAACTGGCTGGGTCGGAGGATAACTTATTAGGAATTTCTTCAAGAATTTTACTGATACTGGATTAAAATGCGGTTGATATCTGTAGCTGATCAATGTGACGTTTGAGCAAGTATCCATTATCGAGTTGGATGTGATAATGTAGACAACCAAATTTCTTTTGCACTGTATCAAATGTCAATGTTGGTTTATTGTTTGCATACCATCGTGATTACACACTCTCTCTCTCTCTCACACGCTTAAAGTGCAAACTCACGGAAGTTCCTGAATTGTTGAATATTCAAGTCTGGTTGGTCGTAATGCTTCTATTCAAATACGAATATTCCAGCCTAGATATAGTTCTGCAAGACTTTTACCTATTGATAAAGGAGTCGCTCTATAACGAAGACGAATATCTCTAACTTTTCTTCCGAGATTATTGTTTATAGTTTTTTTTAGTGTTTGAAGATGACTTTTAGCCAAACCGTTTGTAACCAGGTGAACTGGTGCAATATATTTTTGAAGAATTCCATTGAAAGTTTTAAAATTCTCATTTTGGAAAATAGTTGCGGTATCAGAAATAATTATTTTTGGTAGTCCATTAGTAAAAATATGTCTTGACGTAATATTATTAAAGATGGAGCTATCTTCAATACTCCTATCTCTAACCATTTTAATTTCGCGTCGACCAAAACTAAAAGTTGTGATCTTGAAAGGGATCTGCATAATCTACATTATATGAATTCACTCGAAATTTTGTATAGGCTTATTCCATTGATGTGTTGGTACTTTTGAAGTATTTTTTGTAATATGTACACAATTTAAATACCCCTAATGATTTTTTTTATTATCGGAGTCTATATTTTCCAGTAGCTCTATCTTCTAGCTAATTGCTTTGTATTGAAAAAAGTTAAAAAACATTACTCCATCTTGAATCGAATATTTGGTACTGATGTTTTCTCTATTAAGTAAAATTTGTTTAAGTTTGGAAGTTTTAGATCTTTTTCAGATTCAGTCCAAATTGATGTCGCTGTAACACTGTATGATGAAACTTGGTTTAAGAGCTGATCTTGGAAAGTTCTAGCCTCTTTGTCTCAAAATATTCAGATTGATTATTTGTATAACTTGGTGCTCAAGATAAACACTCAATGTGTATGTGATGAAGAGAATAATCAAAAGAATAAGTAATTGGGGTTTTAGTCTTGGATTCAAAAAAAAAAATTCTCTTCGATTATTATATGTTTGTAGTAACCCTGAGGATGCTCTCAAATCAGAGTGAAAGCTTGGTAGTAAGGGTCTCTTAATCGAGGAGAATTTTTTTTTGAGTCGAATACTAAAACCCCAATTAATTATTCCACAATTAACTGAGATATTTCTATTAGTATGTATCGAGTAGTTTGTCTCTACCACAGGTCTCTACCGATAAACAGAAGCTGGTGTTCTAAGGACTTTATTCGGAATCAACGAAGTAAAGTATAACCCAGTGTTATACATTTTAAGTTTCTTGATCGTAAACAATTTGAAACTCGTGGGATTAATGAAGAATTTTAGAAAATGCCCGATTAAGGTTTTTAATGTTAATGTTTAAACTTAACGGTTTGTACTTTAAATTATTTAATTTGCTATTTCTCTTTTGACTTTCTATTTCAGGTTTTACTAGAATTCAGGAGTCAACAAACAAGATAACAAGATTATTATTTTAAAACCATCAAAGAAGAATTGAAAGAAATGTTGTAATTTCAAATACGGTTTTTTATTAAAAGTGATTGTCGTTTTTAGTTTTAATTGCATCGTATTAAAAATTCTTTTCAATAAATGTGTTAGTGGTCCTGAAAAGGACCGATTTGTTTGTGGATATACAGAAGTGAAAGCTAATCTGTATGACATGCGAAGTGCTTGGCTTATAACAACTGGTTAAAATGCTGCCCATTTACTGTTAAACAATGCCCCAAATAGAAGTTTCGTTGCACATTTGCAATCATATTTGCTGGTATATTGAAGCAAACTTCCACAATTTTATATTTTAAAACTCAATTGCGTCGTGGGTTCTGTCTCTATAAACCTTCGTAGATATGTAAGGCAATAAAAAGAAGTCATTGGGAGACAAGTCTGGTGATCTTGATGGCCAAGTAACTTCTTCACCTCTTCCAATCCAGGTTCTAGGAAGTGCTTCATTTAAAAGTTGTTTTATTTGATTTGCATTATGAGCTGGACACCCATCATGCTGAAACCACAAACTACATTGAGATTTAACGAACATTCATCGGTGAAGCAAATATTCTTAACAAAATTCATATCATTATTGAGTGTCTCCATTAATGTTTCACAAAATTCTTGCCTTTTGTCAGCATCGGTTTATGCTTTTTAAAATTTTATGAACTCGACACCTATTTACACCACAGTCGATACTTAGTTGTCGAATACTAATATTAGGGTTAAGTTGCACAGCACCGAGTACATTGATTTCTTCATCGTTGTCTATCTTTTGGTTTTGTTGAATCTTCTTCGGACGCTTGTGTACACTGCGGTTTCTCTGCCGATCCGGAAAAAGTGAACCAAACAAACCAAAAGTGTTTCTATAGCTTTCACCTCTGTATACCCCCTTAACAATTTGAACTTTCTCAGGGATTGTATACACACTCATTTTCAAAAATTAAATTAGAGAATATTACAATAAGGAACACGTAATAACAATTAATTGTGACGTATACGTCAATACGAAAATTTCATAGCCTTAGTGGATCAATTCAATTTTTTCTATAGTGAAATTCCTATGTTGCGTCTTGCTAGAGACACCCGGTATAATTAATCTTGCTGATGTCATAGCTGTAATTTTTGATAAAAATGCTGGTGAAAGGTTTGTTGTCTGTGAATAATACAAACTGTCTTTCATACAGATACATGAAGAATTTATCACAAGAGTAAACTATGACTAAGGTTTCACAATCTAACTGGCTATAATTTTGTTCAGCGACTGATGATGCTTTTGATGCAAACGCAATTGGATGTTCGATTCCCGTAGAACTAGCATCCCACACCAAAGTGATTAAATTAAATGAAACTAATACTCTATTACTTGAGATTTGTTCTCTAAGTTTAATAAATGCTGCTTCACCTAAAGCCAATAATCAAATTTTTTTATTTTTTTGAAGAAATTGTCTAAGCGGATATGTAATCGACGATGCATTGAGAATAAATCTTGAATAAGACATAACCATGCCCAAAAATCTTCGAATTTCACCTGAATTTTGTGTACGTGGCATATTTTTGATTGCCTCCACTTTTAAAACATTTATATTTGATTTTGCTTTATAACGTAGCCTAAACAATAAATTCCGTTTTAAAAAAAGTCTTATTTTTTTAAACGTTCAAGACAGTTTATTACACTTTTCTGGCATTCTTCTAATTTATTTATTTATTTGTATGGTATGTTTTTAATATTGTATAGTGATGTAAGTGTTATGTATATGTCCCAGAAGATTAGTATAAACCCGTATAGTGTGATGACGAAATGAAGGTCCGTGTACATTAATATCGTCGAAATGAAATAAGACCCTTTAAGACCATAGAGTATTTGATCAATTATTTATTTAAACTCACTTGGTGGAGTTTTAATACCAAAAGATAATTGATTCATTTGATATACAGTGAGGACGAAAAGTCAGCCCCCCTTAACTTTTGTCCATTTTTATTTAAAAAGCTCAAATTAACACAGTGTACACAAAAATTGAGTTCTTTCATATGGTACTCATTACAAATGTGACAGCTCAAAATTGTTTGTGTAGGTTTCATAACCTCAAAAATCTTAAATTAGAGTAGGGGTCGAGTGGGGTCTCAAACGAAAGCTTATTTAAATTTGCATACAACTGTGAAGTTTTGGAGTAAAATCTTAAAACGCTTTAAAATAAAATGAAAAAACGCCATGCCGGTAAAAGCATTAGTGTCAAGTAATATTATTGTTGTTTCTATGAAAACTACTTTAAACAGACCAAAAAAAGTAAGGTTGACATCAGAAAACTAACTAAAAGTATTATTAAAGCAGATGCTCGAAGCGACCGCCTGCGACTCCAAGACAATGATACAACCTTTCTTCAGTTTCTCTACGTACATTCCTTAAAACTTCATCATTAATTTGTCTGCATTGATCAGTTATTCTAAAACGCAACTCTTCTATTGTTTGCACTTCAGTTTTGTAAATTTTTGACTTTAAATAACCCCATAAAAAAATCTAATGGGGTTAAATCGGGTGATCGGGCAGGCCACTCTAAAAACCTCTTCGACCAATCCACCGGTTTGGGAAATTATTATCGAGATAGTCTCTTACATTTAAATAATAATGAGCGGGAGCTCCATCCTGTTGAAAGATAATATCCTAAAAAATAATGATAAATTGAGAATTAACCATGTTGATAGCTAGTTACTCTATGGAATTCTGGATTTTCTTGAGCGATTTCTTGTATTCTTGGAAATATTTGCCTTTCTAATAATTGGAGATAAATTTCCCCAGTCAAATTTCCTTCCAGAAAATACGGACCAATGATATGTCCCCCATTATCCCACACCAAACATTCACCTTTTGAGGGTACTGAGTGCTAGTAACCCTAAACTGATAAGGATTAGTGTCCGACCAGTACCTCACATTTTGCCTGTTAACTTCTCCATTTAGAAAAATGTACATTCATCAGAAAAACATATGCGGCCCAAATAATCAGGTTCTTCTCTTATGTTATTTATTATCTGTTCGCAAAACTCCATTCGTCTGTCAGGATCATCTTCATTAATTTCATGTACAAATTTAAGTTTGTACGCATGAAACTTGTTTTTTTAAATACTTTTAACTGTACTCTTACAACTACCTTGCTGCTCCGCAATAAAATTTGTGGTAGCAGTGGGATTTTCAACAGCACTCGCCAAAATATTCAATTGCAATTCTTCGGAAATAGAAGGACGACCTGAACGTTTTTTATGCGAAACGCTACCAGATTCCATGAATTTTGACAATAGTTTCCTGTAATATCTGCGATCGATTTGACGGTCAGAAAACCTAGCATTATACAAGCGGACTGCCTGATGAAAATTTCGATTTGCTTCTCCGAAGATTATAATGGCTTCAACTTTTTCTATTAATTCTCTTTGCATAGTTAAGAATTCTAATAACAAGATACGAATGATACTTGTTTGACGTTTTAAACTACGTTTAAATATGTACTTCTCAAACTAAGCTGTCTTAAATATTGACCGTTCATATGGTTACCAATGTTGCCATGGATATGGAATAGGAGCAAGCCTGCTTATTTAATTTACTAAGCCGAAAACTCTTTAAAGTTTTCTTGTTGCCAGCTAGCGATAAGTTGATTATTTTGCTTTTAAACCCCATAGCTGTATGCAAATTTAAATAAGCTTTCGTTTGAGACCCCACTCGACCCCTACTCTAATTTAAGATTTTGAGGTTATGAAACCTACTCAAACAATTTTGAGCTGTCACATTTGTAATGAGTACCATATGAAAGAACTCAATTTTTGTGTACACTGTGTTAATTTGAGCTTTTAAATTCAAATGGACAAAAGTTAAGGGGGGCTGACTTTTCGTCCTCACTGTATACCTTTGTGCATTGATATAGGTTAAATATATCAAGACGGCCAAAATACGATGAATTACGTAAATTATTAAGAATGTCTCCAATTCGCATTGTTAGGTAATAGGCAGATTCAAGTTGAGGATTTACGGCCACTCTGTAATCAGCACAGGACCTGAGTTTGTCTGGTTGTGGAATTACCACCAAAGGTGATCCCCAGTTACTGGTGTTAATTTTTATTATTACTCTATCTCTATCAATGTCATCAAGGTCTTTTTTTACTTTTTCTTTCAGAAATACAGGTTTCAAATTACGCCATGATACCGTCTTAATTCTCCCTTTCTTCCATTTAAATTTCATCATCTTTGTTTTGTCCACGTTTGCCTCTAAGTTTTTCTCTTTTAAGCATTTCCTTAGAGCTTTTATTACCCCTTCCATTATGCTTCAATTGTTACTATCGCAACTATGTCGTCCGCATACGCCAATACCCATGCTTTTATGTTGCTCCCACCTGGTGTTTCTCCAATTCTTCTTCTAGATCCTCAATGTACAAAGAAAATAAACAAGGACTTAACGGACTTTCTTATTTCAGTCCTATTCCATTCCCCATTCTCATTCCCCCTCTGGTTCTGCAACTCGTGTTCTCATAAATATCACCTTTTTTCCTCATCCTAACCCACCAAATCCTCTTTCCATCTTATCAAACGTATCCTTCAGATCTAAAAATATGGCGAACATTTTCTCTCCTTTTTTTTCCATCTGTTCGTTAATTAAGTATATACAGTCGATACTACCTCTTCTGCGTCTGAAACACATCTGCTAATCCCCAATTTTTTTTATCTACTTTCCTTTCTAGATTTTTTCTTAGAATGTTACTATATACTTTGTATCCTACGTTCGGTAAGCTTACCCTTCTGTAGGTTTTAATTTCCCTGTCTTGTAAATTTGACATATTATTGTCTCCTCCATATCCTTTTATATGTTTTTCTCATTCTCTCCCTCATTCTCTATCCTATCAATCTCCACTGTTCCCCCTGTGTCCCGTTTAAATCTCCCGCTTTAGCTATTTTTAGTTTTTTTATCGCTTCTTCTAATTCCACTTTTTCAATTCACTTTTTTTTCTTCTTTCTTTTATTTCTTTTATGTTTCCGTCCGTTTCTCCTGGTAAACTCTTGCAATATTCCTCCTATTTTTCTTCATTTATTTTTTTCCATTCTTCTTTCTCTTTTCTCCGTTTTTTAAACTAAGCCTGTCTTTTATTTTTATTTTGCTGATTTTTTTCAATCCCTTTCTGTATTCTTCCTTTTACACATTTTTAAAAACTGTTTTCTTTTGTTTTTGTATTCATCTATATCAATTTTTTTGTTTTTCCACCTTCTTCTCCTTTTTCTCGTTTCTTTCTTTAGCAGTACCAATTCCACCATTTATTTTTGTCTTATTCTCCTTGTTTTTCTTGAATCTTCTTCTTTGAATCGCTTCTTTCATTTTTATCTATTTTTTATCTCCTTACCTACAACTTCCGTTGTTTCCTGATCTCCATTTTTTCTTTATACCTTTCTTTACTATTTTCTACTCCACCCATTCTTTCTTGTTACCTTCTTCCTCTTTTTCGTCTTTTCCTACCGAAGTTAATTCCAGCGGCTGGTGAGCATCTTCCTCTTCCTCCCTTATCGTAAAACTTTCTCCATTTTTTTTATCTTAATCAATTCTTCATCCCATGCTTTTTAAAATACTCTGGACTTCTTTGGTTTATATTTATTGTCCTTCAGACAAACATATAATAGAAAACTCAAATCATTGAGGATTTATAAATCTTGGTGTCTTCATAATATAATGGTAATGATTTTTCTTTTGTGTTAACCTTTTTTTTTGATGTGATGCAATTAATAATCGGTTCATAATTTTTCTTCATATTTACCAATGAGTTATCAGGTAAAATTCAAAAAATTTCGTCACTCATCGAGTTACCCATTCTTCATAATATAATAATTTATAAAAATATTTAAACATAAATAAAACTCGATAATGAGTCAATAATTGTATTTGATCTTCGTTTATTGCAACTTCAGGTGTTCCACAAAGTTTTATAAAAACATATTTTGTAATAAATTACTATTATTTGCAGATGATCTTAAAATATATCATTCCATTCAAGAATGGAAGATTGCGGTTATATGCAATTACAAATAGATAATGTTCAATTATGGTTCTATTGTGTTGTATAACCGGAAAAACTCCCCTATTGTGTATCCCCCTACAATATAAATAATTCACAATTATAGAATATCATATTGGACTCAAAACTTTCATTTATTTCTCATGCACAGGGTTGTTATAAATGACGGTCTCATCATGCAATTAAATTATTAAATGAACAAAATTAACTATAAACGACGAACAACACACAATTACAACCAAGGATAATAATTACAAAGAAACGATGAAATAACTGACAGATGATGATATTAGCATAAATCAATTCACTATCAATTTAAGCTGCAAATTTGCATTTTTTAAATGTTCCAACGCTCACCTGATTATTATTACTTTTCTTTACTGAGTTCTAAATTAGCATACATAGGTATATAATTTCGAGTTTTACGAAACACACAGTTTTGAAAATGTAAAAGAAAATTTTTAAAACTGTTAGTTTTGGATATTATCTATAAAGAGGATTTAGGCCTGAAAAAACATTTACAAATTAAACGGCAAAACTTCACCTCCAAGGAATCCTCTCCTGAAAGAATAAAGATAATCAAGTTGAGAAAGTTAAAGAAGTATATTTGTAGATGTATTTTTTGTTTATGTTGTATTTGATTAGTTATTTGACGTTATTTATTTAAACTAAATTCGCAGTTTGGCAGGTAGCGATTTTCCTGATTACATTTTGCTGAGAGTATTATCTAAACACTCTCACACATGACAAAAGTGGGCAGGTTGCAGATTCTCTCGCTGAGGCGCGTGTGGACTGTATTGTACTATTGCGGAAGCTGTAAAGCCTACATCTACATCATTCCTTGAACCTAGAATAGAACGCCTGGAAATAACGCTTTGGGAAGTGTATTATTCAAATTCAATGCCCACAATCACGCTCGCAAGAATTCCTAAAATCAGACATTTGCTGGTATCACTAGAAATTTGGTAATCAAGCAAGAATATGTGAAAAACCGTGCACGTTTGTAGTTACAGTGTCTGGAAAACAACATCAGCAGTTATTTATGTCGGCCGACGGCAGCAGCCCATATTCAACATCAAGCCGATTATTCGTCATAAATGGAATATCAAACATTCAGTTTCTTGCTGAACTTTGAGTATTTCCATGTTCACAATTACCAAATCTATGTACTAAAGCAAACTGTGAAGTATTTGCGGCGAATGGTAGCGTCATCTCAACATACGGCACTATCACATTGACAATTAATTTGATGAGTCTACGACGTCAATTTCTCTGGCGATTTGTAGTTGTAGACGTTTTCAAACAATGGAGCAACATTTCTTGTTCATTATAGACTGGTTGTAGACATAAAACATTAATGACTTTTTGATTCAGGTACCAATCTTACTTCCCTTGGAGAAGTGTTGAGTGTGAATTTCACAGCATCTAAAATACTTCAGGCTTATCACCATTCCACAAACTTCTTCAACAATTTCTTGAAGTAACGCAACCGAGTGGTGTACCTGAAAACATTCAACATTCTACAAGACATTACATCATTACCACATCTTCCCCACTAGAGTCGCCCAAAATCCTTGGAAACTTGCGCCAGACAAATTAAAAGCTGCTAAAAAAGAATACAAAGCCATTCTACAACTGGGTATTGCTAGTCCATCAAAAAGTCCTTTGTCATGTGGGGACTACCGAAAACTCAATGCAAAAACACTCACTGACAGGTACCTTATAAAACATATCCAAGACTTTGCTCAATCCTTATGTGGGAAAACAATCTTGTCGTCCATGCTTTCAACTATATTCCGGTCTCAGAAGAAGATATACCGAAGACAACTATTACAACACCCTTCGGTCTCTTCGAATTTTCTTTTATAATTTTTGGCATTTGTAATGCACCAAAGCGCTTTATAGATGAAGTTCTTCTTAGCCTGGATTTTTGTATGGGTATATCGACGAGATATTTGTTGCATCATCATCATTCGCGACATTGGCAACACCTAGAGAAAATCTGTCAACGACTTAAGTAGTATGGAGGGGTGATTAGTTCTGAAAATTGTGTTTTTGGGCAATCTGAAGTAAAATTCCTTACATATCTGGTTTGTACCGCAAGTACTCGTCCACTATTCAAAAAAATGAAAGTTATCTAAACTTATCCACGTTCAGAGACAGTAAAGAAATTACGTTAATTCTTGGGGATTTTTTAGGAGTTTTTCTTCAAAACTGCTAGAACAATGTGAACAGCAAGACACCAATCAACTGGATACTAGAAATTATTTAAACGTTTGAGGCATGTAAGAGAAGTCTAGTCCTAGCAGCTGTGTTAGCACACCCTGAATACATCAGAAGCTAATTGGATAAACTATAGAACATCTCTCGATTCTATTCTTAGATGAATACCACCGGTTTCTGATAATTATTTTAGGTTTGTAGGTGCTGTTAAATTTCCAGTAAAAAAATCAATTCCACGTTTAGAGTTTTTGTTGAAGATAAAAACAGTAAATTTAAATTTTTAAATAATACTCTTCCACAGGGATCGGTTCTTGCACCTATTCGTTTTAATGTATATTTTTCTGATCTTCCTCCTTTACAATGTCGAAAATTTGTCTACAAGCTATCTGATGATTTACGTGTTATGGAAAAGTATTTCAAAAATAGCAATTATGGTTCAATCTTAAAAAGACAGAGGTTTCTTGGTTTCATTTAAGTAATAGGAAAAAAAGAAGAAACCTTAATGTTATCTTTAATAATACAAACTTAAACCATAGTTTTAACCCAGTTTATATGGGAGTAACTTTAGATACGTTTTTAGTTTACAAAGATCATTTAGAAAAATCAAACAAAAATGAAAATAAGAAATAATGTCATTCAAAAATTAACTGGAACAACTTAGGGAGCAGATGCAAAGACACTTCGTTCAGCTGCATTGGTATTAGTTTATTCTACATCGGAATATTGTGCACATGTCTGGTTGAATAGTTATCATAAAAATAAAATAAATGCCCAGTTGAATTGCACTATGCGTACAATTAGCGGAACCACTAAATCCACTCCTCTCGATTTGCCTCCTATTATTTGTAATATTACCCCATCAAACATTCGACGAAAAGCTCCGTTAAAACAAGAATGGGTTAAATGCTAACTTAAGAAAAACTTACCAATTTCAAATAATATTGAGAACCCTCCAGCTAAAAGACTTAAATCTTGAAGTCCTGAATGGTTACAAGACTACTTAACTACGGCTTTTTCTGAAGTAGAAGAGTGGAAAAAATTATGGTCAGGAAGCATCTCATTGATGATCCAACAATAGAAGTCTTCATGTTATTCAAATGGGGTGCGATTTCTAATCCAAATTGTGAATGTGGAAACAAACCAGAGACCGTTGCACATATTGTGTCAATTAACAAAGTTTAAAGGAGGGTTTGTAAACAAACGCTATATTACGGCTTACTATTCTGATTAGCAGTATTTTGTAATCGCTTTCCTGTTTTTCCATTGCAATGGCTGTGTTGTTATATTTTATGTTCTTATTTACCTTCCATAATGTTTACACACTTAATTAATATTATTTCATGTAAATACTAAGGTGGGTGAGGGTTGCCATGTTTAGGTTTTAGTGGCTTTCTTAATCTTGAAGCAAATGCTTTGCCAAGACAAACTAATCCACAATTGCACACGGATTTGTCACCACACCATACAGGTTTACACTGATCTTCTGGGGCACCATACATAACACTTTTATCATAATACAATATTAAAAATGTACCATACGATTAAATAAATAAAGAAATCTTTCTCGACAGATGGTATTTTCAATTTTTACAATAACAACATATGGGCTGAAGAAAATCCACATGAAATTGCAGAACGCTATCATCAGCAAATTTTTAGAAGAAGTACTACCGGAACTGCTGGAAGATGTACCGTTTCAAGTAAGACAAAACATGTACTATATGCATGATGGAACCCGGCTTACTTTAGTTTGGAACATTTCTACATTTAATTTAACTGTGTTCATGATTTGTCATTGTTTCTTTTTTTAATTTTGCAATTATGAAATTATGGTTTAGATTTGTTACTTGTTCTAACGTTTAATTAGTAGAAAAAACTAAATTTATTTTAAAAAATTGAAGTTTTTTAATAAGCTATGTTTCCTTGAAAATGGTCAACTTTAGATCTTGTGACAAAAAGTACCATTTTGTGTAGACAACATTGGCGGTTCAAATAGGCGTCTCAAAACCGTAATTTTTAGTGGCGTAAAAGTTGGGGAGAAAACCCCTCTACCCCTTCAAAATCTTTACCAACCATAAATTAAAAAAAAATTCTTGTACAAAACATAGATTAATATGAGTAAAAAAAGCTGTTTTCTATACGATAAACTGTTCCGGAGATAATCGCAAAATACCGATTTTTTTTTCAATTTTAATACCCTGTATCTCAAAAATGACGCATTTTATAGGGTAAGTTAATATAAACTTTATTTCATATTTTTGGACGAGCTACCATATCTTGCAGTCCTACGCATATATTAAGAAACACCCAGCGTTGCCTGGGCCATAAGTAACAAGCAGACATACAATCGCCTACATTAATATTGATTAGCAAAACTAAATATCTGTTAAATGGGTTATCTATCTAAAATGGTGAAAATTTAACTAAATACGTAGGTATTATAGCGACGCTAGCCTGTAATTAAATAACATTCTTCAGTTTTAATTTTCAAGCCTTATACAAAATATGCTGGGTTGTTATTATATTTTACATTTGACATTAACCTGGAGTTTTTCCTCTTATCTCTCTTTCCCCAGACAGTCTAGTACCTTTTCATACACAATATTTACAAATCTTGCCCATATTGCATTTTGTTAATGGTAAATTAAATTTATTTTATCTCTACGCTCGAGTTTTGTTTGTTGTTGCTCATTTATCAATAATCAATGCACTCTAGCGTTTATAAAATATCCATCACGCGTTTCTTCAGTAAGCTTTTCCTTCGTCTCGTTTCGTGTTTATTATCGTTCTAATTAAAACGTCCTTAAAGTTAGCAGACCAGTTGAGGCAGATCAATAATTTTGCTCATTAATTGCTAATTAAGTACCTCAATTACGATGTAATTGCTACAGTAGTTCTGGAGATATTCAATGATCTGCAACCTTAAAAAAAAGTTAGCAGACCAAGTATCTAAAAACAGTTTTGGAGATTGATTGAAATGCCTAAATTGGTCAAAAAATTAAGTGCTATTTAAGTGCTTTATATTCACTATCTTAGAAGGATTCAAAAAACATTTTTTTTATAAATAACCTATTGATCTACTATCTTTAGCAGACCAAAGGTTAGAAACCACCTTAGACAACTAAAATCAAACTTTAACACATCTTCAGATTTACGTGCTATTTAAGTGCTTTATGTTTACTGCCTTAGAAGCATTCAAAAACCTTTTTTTTTTAAATAACCCATTGATTTGTTATCTTTGGCAGACAACATTTTAGAAACCACTTTGGACGACTAAAACTACAGATTTAAGTGCTATTTTAGTGTTGGTATTCCTTTCCTTTGATCAAGATGGCTTCCGGGACTACACTACGGAACAGGTTCTTCAAGATTAAAAGTAAGATTTCTTTTGTTAAATGTGACATTGAATTTCTTAAATCTTGCCGCAAAGCAAAAGTTTATGCAAATTTTAATTCATACTCATGTAAAAAGGCGCTGGAATTTGCTAAGCGTAAATGGTTAGATTTGGAAATTAAATGTCATTATGGTAAATTAGGTAAATTAGAGTTAGAAGCATATGAGTTACATTTAAAACTGACTTCAGGATTAAATGATGACGAGTATGTTGAAAAGTTTTGCACCATATTAATGAAATTATTCAACACAAATTTTGGCAAAAAAAGATGACCCACAACAAAAAGTTCACAGAATTATCTAAAAAAGAAAAAGAGGTGCACAGACTTGATCCCCAAAAATCTATAATAGTGGTAAACAAATCCTCGGAGATTTTTAACAATGACGAATTAACTTTGTTGAATAAAGGCTTGAAATATAACCTCAAATTTAACAAAGCGCCCATAGATAAGATTATTGTAGGCATTGAAAGTTCGATCAAACTTTTAGACGATAATTCTAAAAATTCATTAGAAATGCCTGTAAAATTCAAATTTCAGATAATATTCAGCAGTTACCAAAATTTAAATTTAACACCAGAGAAATAAACATTGTTAAAAATCTTAAAGAGAAAAATTGTTGTTATCTCAAAACAGATAAAGGCAATAAAGTAGTTATTTTTGGACAAAGAGGATTATTTTGAGTCAGTTCAGGTGATGTTTAATGAAGGCCCCTATTCATTAATATCTAAAAATCCTCTTCTCAAAATGATTGCTCATACCCGTAGAGTCTTATTTGAATGTGGAAATATTATACCAAAACAACTTAGGTTTAGACTAACGGTATCTAACCCGGTTCTTCCTAGAATGTATTGTTTACCTAAGATACATAAACCCGGTAAAGCAATGCGTCCCATTGTTTCAGGTATTAATGCTCCTACTTATCTGATATCTAAATGGTTGTCAAACAAATTCAACAGTTTTGAATATCAACAATCAAATTTCAGTGTTCAAAATTCATACGATTTTATTGAAAAAATTAAAAACATTGAGCTGACTAAGAACGAAGTTTTAGTTTCATTCGATGTCTGTTCATTGTTTCCAAGGGATCGGATAGATGTCACTTTAGATTATTTGAAAGATATGTTACACCAAAACCATTTAGACAATTATTCAGAAGTAGATAATTTTATTAAATTAGCAAGATTATGTATGAGTCAAACCTACTTTGAAAAAATAACAATAATATTTATCAACAAAATCATGGTACAACAATGGGTAACAGCTTATCTCCGTTTATGGCTAACCTATTCATGGGTAAATTTGAAACTGATTTAAAAAATAAATTAGATTATTTTCCTAGAATTTATTGTAGATATGTAGATGACGTTTTTGCAGTCATCGACACTAAAGTTTACAGCCCTCAGCAATTTGTAGAAATTTTAAATTCAAAATTTGAGACGATCAAGTTTACCTATGAAACAGAAACAAACCTTAAGTTACCTTTCTTAGACACTTTAGTGACAAGAAATGGCAACAAACTAGATATAGATATTTATCGTAAAGACACTAACACTATGAGGTTTATAACAAATGATTCCAACCATAGTATGCAACACAAACTTGCATCTTTCAACTTTTGATTCACCGATTATTACATTTCCCATTGTCAAAACAAAACTTTGATAAAGAACTGCGAAATATTAAGCAGATTGCATCATACAATGGTTTTCAAGAATCAATTCGAAACAAACATAATTCGAAAACATAAACATAAGTTAAACATTAGAAACATTACAACGTTAGGAACTAGTAATAGCAAAATAGATAAGAAATATGTCAAATTACGAAATTATCCCACATACACAAAAGGTCTTCAAAAAATATTTTCAAAATTTGATTATAAAACAGTAACCTCTAGTAGTAACAACTTAAGGTTTTTAATTAGCAATTAATGAGCACTTAACTTCTAATGTACAAAATTATTGATCTGCATGAACTGGTCTGCTAACTTTAAGGATTAAACCTTGTTGGATTACATTGACCACATTACCATGTACCAATACTTGAGCAAGAGGAACCAATTCACCATTGCACATGGTTCTATTACATCACATTAATTTACAGTAACTATATACCTATCCCTAAATATAATAGTACAATAGTTTGAATTATCCAATTAATTGAATTCTAAAATTGCAATTCAAAAAGATCTTAAACTAAAATAAGCTGTAACTCAGACGTCTTCATTTATAAATTACTAATTATTTTCATCCGTACTCAAATCCAATCGAGTTCATCGTGTGACCACCTGTTTTTAAGTATTAAATTTACTTTGCTATTAAATTTCCACGTATAATGAAACCAAATGATAATAAGTCGTTAGTTTGATATCAACTCACTTCATTATTATATCAATAAGTTGATTTCAATTATACTGCCATGCTCTTAAGTCTAAATAAACCAAGATAAAGAAGTACAATAATATTTTAAAATAGACTAAGGCAATTTGTAAATTACATTGCGTAGAAACATAAAATTTACTATTTCATCCTTTACGAAGTGTTAATAAGTGCGTACGACCCCAAAATGTAATTATTTACTGAATGATTTAATCCTACTTGACAGATCGATGTTACGAACACAGAAAATTATGAAAAGAACAGCTGCAATTTCTGTAATACGTCTGGGTGACCATGCAGTTTTGTTTCACCACACAAGTTATTAGTTGGAAGTCATACAGAGAAGTTGGAGTAAAACTCGGCGGGTGACTTTACATCGCTCGCTGTAATTAATTCTCTCTGAATGCGTCTAATACATGAAGTTGGTCGGCTTTGTTGAACGGCCTTTGTATTCTGGGTTTGGGATCAGTTGCCTTTGAAAGCTACATAATTTGGAGCGGCCAAGAGGAAACAGACTAGTGCGAATGATGGATTGCGACCGCCAAAGGTTTATTAATACCAACGGTAGGGATTTCATTTAACAATGCTACCTGATGAAACGCTACGTAAACACATGTTCTGTAGCTTATACGATCTGACGGACTCATTGAATATCTTATAAACGGAGAAATAAAGCGTAGAAATCTTTTGCAGAAATATAATAAACCGTTTTAGTGTAGAAGAGATTTATAGACGCTTTTATCAGCTCTAGCCCTCCCTTAACGAGGTCCATCGTCGACATTGTTGTACAAAAGGGCGCGCCTGTGAAATGATAAACGGGCCGTTAGAACCATAACACTTGGTCAGCGAACAGAGGATACAAGATATACGATCTATTTGATGGGACATCTGTGTAATTTATGCGCCTCTTTTCGTCTCGATAGAAAATGTAAATCACCTCTACCGCTTTGTTGGATCAAGAGAAAAACACGCCTGCGGAATAGATTTATGGCACTCTCCCTTCGATGAAACCATCCAATATGTTGCATAGCAATCGAATCGAGTTTGCTAAAGGCGCAATCGGTCATTTCAATCGAGTTGTTGACATTCCCTCGTTACTGTAAGGTGTGACGTCCGATTCTATGCACAAACAATACCTATCACTCTGATTCTTGCACATGTGGGTCTAGTTGAGTTATTATGATTGATCTATTCTATAATCCGAAATGATTGGTAGAAATCCTCAAATCTCTTATATTCGCCGAGCAAATCCAATTATCAATATGTTACAAACCTACATAAATGCTATTATACTTTCGCATAACAATTATATATATATATTTTTTGATAATCGTCGTTCAAAAATGCGACATAAATTAAATTGAATTTAATTCGATAATAGACAATGAAATTCCATACAACAATTATAGAATTGCGGTATTAGCTACACATGCAAATAACAATTTAGTAACAATTTTCGTTTAATTTAAGAATAATTAAGCTGCATCAAAAATACACTAGAAAATAAAACCATAAATACACAGAAAAAAAAAACAAACATCACTACTATCGGTTTCAACAAGCAAAGCATCTGAGTTTAGAATGTTATAATTCTTTTATTTCGCTTTCGATTGTTTTGAAACTTGTCGTGCAAGTACATTGTAGTACCTATCTACTAGCAGTCAATAAATGTCAAATTTGTAGGTGGACTTCTTTGGCAGTTATTTATAAATAAATCAAAAACGGGCGCTTATTTTTCATAAGGTGTTATATGTTCTCTTTATTAGGTTTTATGTTAATATTTATTTGTTATTAGAACAGTATTAAAACACACCTGCTTTAACTCAACGCTATTTTATTAATGCTTATCTACAATCGTCCGCAACTCTATAACACTAAAAGACACTAAAATATGAATTATATTACATCCCTCATTTTATAATAAAAATTAACTAACAATTTAATTTTTAAGAAACTACTCAAACACAACTTAATTTCAATTAATTCAATTGGCAAAATTCAAAATAAATCAATATTTTAATTTCTGTAACGAACAGGAGGTATTACAGTACGACCAGAGCGTGTTAGATAACTACTCATTGACAAGTTATTTTCATTAAATTTGTTGTCAGTATTATTTGTATTCGGTGTTTTAATTTTTGGAGTTATCACTCTGTTAGAGTTATCACTCACAGGGTGAGGAGAATGTTTAATAAAATAGGTATTACGTCTAAACGATTTACCATCTTGGTCTTTTACAATAAAAGATCTTGGGTTAGAGTGTTTCTAGACAATACAACCTGGAAACCACTCTTTACCTTTCCTTATTACAACACTTTCCCCTTCCTTAAATTCTTTCCTTATCTTACTGTTTCTGTTATAGTACTTTTTGTTTGACTTCTTTTTGTTTCTAAATAATTATTGTCAATTTTGTAAATCATCTTTTATTTTATGGTACAACTTAATTTCGGATTCTTTTATGTTTTTGTTATTATTAGGCCAACCATTTAAACAGAATTCTTTTACTTTGTTAAGTGTAGGATCAGCTGACGTTGCATTTTTTAAATTATTAAGCATTTTGTCTGATATCGGTAACATTAGTTGTACACTGTGTACAATTTTATTCATGTGGGGATCATCCCACACAACTGTATTAGAAAATAATCTAGATAATAGGTCAGCGATGTACAAATATTTTCCCGGTAAATATTGTACATCAAAGTTGTACTTTAAAAGTTTTAATTTCATTCTCTGTAACATGTTACTAACTTTGCAAATATCTTTTTTACTAATTTCTACTAAAGGTTTATGATCACTCTTAACTATTATTTTACGTCCATAAACATAATGATCAAACTTTTTAAGACTAAAACAAATTGCTAAAAATTCTTTCTCTATTTGCGCGTAACGGGTTTCGGTCTCGGTTAAATTTTTAGAACAGAAAGCAACTGGCTGACCATTTTGTAATAGACATCCACCGATACCAAATTGACTTGCATCAGTTTGAACCTCGATTGGTAAGTTACTATCAAATATTTTAAGAACTGGTACCTATATTTGTAATAACTTGTTTAATTTTAGCAAAAACATCAGAATGTTCTTTAGTCCATAGCCACTGTACGTTATTTTTTATTAAATTTCTTAACGGCTTTAAAATATCCGTAACATTAGGTAAGTACTTAGTTAAATAATTAATCATTCCTAATACTTTTAACAACTCCTTTTTATTTTTAGGTTCTTTTAAATCCAAAATAGCTTGCGTGTATTCACTATCAGGCTGAACGCCATCACCAGAAAATACTTGACCCAAATATTTGACTTTTGTTACTTTGTACTGTAACTTGGCTTTATTAAATTTTATTCCATACTTTTTGCTCTATTTATTAACTCTAACACTATTTTATCATGTTCTTGTTCACTACTACCTGCAACAATAATGTCATCAAAATAAATGCCAACAGGCAAATCATCAAATATTTTTCATTTATTCGTTGGAATACCTCAGGGCTAACATTTAATCCAAATGGTAATCTATTAAAGCAATATTTACCAAAAGGTGTACTAAATGTACAATATCTACTACTTTCTAAATCAATTGGTACCTGATAAAAACCTTCTTTTAAATCGAAAACTGAAAAAATATTTTTATCTTTTAATTTTAACGCTATTTCTTCAAGAGTAGGTATTGGATATTGATCAACACAAACGTATTTGTTCAAATGAACAGGATCTAAACAGATTCTTAAAGCACCAGATGCTTTTTCAATTATTACAATATTATTTACCCACTCGGTAGGTTCTTCAATTTTAGAAATAATTTTTCTTTTAACTAGATCATTAAGAGTTTCTTTTAATTTTAGTTTGATTGTATCTGGAACCCTCCTGCAATTACTTACTACTGGTTTAGCATTTTTATTAAGAACAATCTTATACTCATATGGAATTTTACCAGTACCAGTAAAATTGATTCGTATTTATTAACAAATTCTACTTTTTTATTAAAATTTAATTCATTCACCACTTCGTCAATTCTTTTACTAAATTTAATTTTATGCACGCGTTCAAACCAAGAATGGGCATGCTGATTACGTCAAGGACAACAAATTTAATGTTACAATGTATACCTTGCACAATGCATTTTAATATTACACACCCACATATTTTTAATCTATTATTACCGTATGTAAATATAGATAAACTACTATTGTTATCATCAATTAGATTGATAGGTAAATTTAAGTCTTGGTAAATTTTAAATGGTAAACAATTACAATTTGCACCAGTATCAAGTTTAAAACAAACTTTCGTATTATTTATACTTACAGCAACGGTCCACGTTTCCGAATTACAATTTCTAAATTTAAATTCATTTAGTGCCACAGTATCAACAAAAGATTTTCCTCGTCAAGACTCAAATTATTTACAAATTTATTTTTACTTTGGAAAAATCGTTTTGTTTTAGTGTTGTTTTTAAATTTACAACCTACAACAAAATGATTAGGCTTTTACAATTGTTGCAAAATTTACCGAATGCTGGACACTGCATTTTACAGTGTCTATTGCCACATTTTAAACAATTGTAAACGAGTTCTCGATTATTATTTTTAAAATTTTCTGCGGTACTCACGCTTGACTTGGAATTCTTCTTAATTAATTCATTTCTGTTTAACTTCAGTACATCAACTTCTTTTTCTATCGATAAACTCTTGACTTGATGTTTACTAGCTTCTGCCGCTCTGCAATGATTTTCTGCTGTAGTAAGGGTCAAACCAGGTATTCTTAATAAATTTTCTTGAAGTTTTACGTCCCTTATGCCACTCACTATCTTATCTCGTATCAGCGAATCTTCTAAAGATGAGAAATTACACGATTTCGCTAACGTTTTAATATCAGTTAAATAATGATCAAAGTCTTCTCCTTCCATTTGATTTCTATTTAAAATTTATAACGTTCATAAGTTTCGTTTTTTAATGGTTTACAGTAATTTTCAAACGATTTAATAACTTCTTTATACGTCTTGCGTTGCTTAGCGGTTAATTTAAACGTTTGGAAAACATTTTGTGCTTCTTCACCCGAAATGTTCAAAAATATTGCAATTTTCGTTTCTTCGTCCTTTTCAACAAATCCGGTAGCTGTTAAAAGATGTCGAAACTTGACATAAATTTTCCAAAATTTAACGAAATATTTTTATCAAATACTAATGGCTGCGGTGGTCTAAAGGTCATCGCTTGCATCGTTTCCATTTCACAATTTTGTTCAAGAACTTAATTAATTTATTCACTTAAAGTTACTTCACTGTTTTTTTTTCTTATCAATTTTTTACACCTGACACCATGTTATATGTTCTCTTTATTAGGTTTTATGTTAATATTTATTTGTTATTAGAACAGTATTAAAACACATCTGCTTTAACTCAACGCTATTTTATTAATGCTTATCTACAATCGTCCGCAACTCTATAACACTAAAAGACACTAAAATATTAATTATATTACATAAGGAAGTCGTGTAATTTCATTATTTTTAACTTACAATATGTGAAATTTTAAACAATTTAATCTTAGATGAACGCCATAGTTTCAAAAGTTTTCAAGTTTTGATAAGAATAGACGTTTTATCAGTACCTGTTAACACTTTGCAATTCTTTCTGTTTCGACTGAACCAAATTGTAGATATGAATTGATAGTAAATAGTCATTAACTAATTAAACATATTAATTACATAACTTTGCCCCAATTAATACAAATTTTAATCTCACACGGCAACGTAGACATCAATACATTTCCATAAGTTGAGAGGCGAGTAACTGCATGATTCGTTTGGGGCCTTAGTCCCAGTTAAAAAGAAAAGTGAGTTTTTTTTACGTCACTAATTTAATGTTCTCTCATGCCCCCAACCGTTGTATACTGTTTTCCCAAATCATATAGTGAATTTTGAATTTAAGGTTAGTTAATATCGTGAAGTAATATCATTGAATAATAAAAATATTCTTATGCAGGAGCATGTTTTTGTCTTTAATTATTTTTATTATAAACAACAACAAAAGGAACTATGTGCAATTATGTAAGTTCGAAACACTAATGCTTGGCATGGTAGCTAAATTATTGGAATTTACTTTAAAATTGTGAATATTGGTTGAAGTAGATGGATTGTTGCCGTTTGTGGTATCCATAAAATCTTGGTTAATTGTAGAGGGGGCATTAGTATTCATATCGTCATTAATACAACCTAGATCAGATGTAAGTTCAGTAGGTATTTGACTTGATGTAGATAGGATATTCAATGTTTGTTGCAACCCTGTTAATTGGTTTGAAATGGCAAATTTTCTTTTAAGGAGTCTTCTTTGTATGATTCAGTGACAGCAGTGCGTCGCCAGCCGCCAAACCTTTTAATTATAGTAATATCGGCTCTATGGCCAGCCACTACTCCTTCGAAAATTGTTGCGGATTCTCTAATTTAAAAAATGTGGCTATTTTCACAGGTATGGCTCCAAAAGTATGAATGCAAACAGAATGTTTCGTGCATCTGTTCTTTTGTAGAAAGGAAAAAATCTATTCAAGAGCACATCAGACGGTCTTAAAGACTTCTATTTCCTAATTATGTTTAATCACGCTGGTTCAGTAACACATGAACTTCTAGAGTGTTTTGTTTCGTGTAAGGAAGTGATATAATAATTACATCACCTCTGACCTTAACATCATCCACTGTTAATTTACTCAGTTCATCTCTTCGAGAAGCTGCACTTGTACTAATTACTAATGCCGTCTGAAATTGCAATTATAGAATAAATAATACCTAAGCAATCAAGTAGCAAATGTAAGTACGTACTTCCATTAAGACATAGTCTTCATTAGGAGCCGTCATTAAAAATGTCTTCGATCTCTAAACATTTAAACATTTTAAAAAAAGCATTTAGCCTTGAGTAAGTTTCAATGTTAACGTTGTCTTTAATATTTAGCGTCGATTTTATCATAGAAAATATAGACCACTAAGTCGCAGAATTTTTTTTTTTTTTAGATTTCTCGTCAAAATACACCAGTAATAGTTATTTATGTACCTAAACATGAGGCAAAAAAGATAACTTTAGTGCCGCAATGCATATTAGATTTTTTCTGAAATCGAAAAATTGAAACGAAGATGTGTAACGGTTGTAGTTTACAAATAATAAAAATAAAAAAAAGTGACGGCTCTAGCGGTACAACCTAGAAAAAAAAAGAACAATAATATTTGACTCGAAATAGCGCACTAAATTCGTGGAAGATCCCGTATTTGTAAGCGTAAGCACAGCGGTGAGTTGGGGAGGTTCTTTAGGGAACTGAAAGAAATAAACTGCTGCATAACGAGGCGCCACCTGCTGGATAACAGAGAGAAATAAAACCGACCAACAGGAATTCAATAGGTTTTACTTAAGGTCTACTAAGCTACAACGAACACAAATCAGAGAGACAAACAGACATGTAAATATAGCAAATACAACTTAAAATATTAGAAGAATCGGGGAGAAGTGAGAGATTCTGTCGGATGAAACTTGCGTGCATTAGCAACAACAAAATAATTAGAGTTCGTAATCAAATATGTTTAAATTCAGTTAAGTTTTTGTTTGTTACACCCCAAATTATAGTTAGCGTACCAATTTAAGATTGGTGATTAAGGAAACTCGACGTACACACGTCACTTACACACGGTGACTTAAAAACTAGAATTAAACTTGGACGAGTACGGTACGTAGCTCCCGCCAAACCAAAACGCCTTTTGTTTTAGCTTCACCCAACTTATTGAAAGCGCCACAGTTCTGACGGAGCTAGTAAAAACAAAACCAAACGTCTATGGATGGAGTTTACCCCGAATAACAATTTGCTTATACACTAGGGATTCAAACCGTTTAATGTCACATGTACGTGAGCTCCAAACGCATGCAAGAATGAATAGGTTCCTTAAACAATAAGCTGTGTAGTAATGCTTGTAGTTCTGATAAGGAAGGTTCTTGCTAACAACAACAGTTGCCAGCTACTAGAAGATCGGTAGGATTTCTCTGAAGAAGACAAGACGACGAAGCTCGTAAAGCAGATCGTTTCCTTTGTAATAGCAGGAACGCCGTCAACTGGTGCAGTATAATTGACCGTGGCAGTTTCGAGGTCGGCGACACCGTGGCAGTCCGCACATTTCTTATAGCGAAAGATTCCCAACTGCTCGTTCCAGCGCCCCCAGGAATTATCCAGACAGCAATATACGAGTAGAGTATGAGGGCAAGATACGTGATAAAGCATACGTTGTAATTAGACACAACCACTAGACAAACCAAAGAAGTAGTAAAAGAAACCACTTACGGCGAAATCGGTCAGATTTATATTTTCACACTAATTTAACTATTAATTATTGCAGCCACATTAATATTTTACGTGTAATTTTTAGCTTTGTAAAGCAACGACAACCGCCCAATAGGAAGAGAAAGTCACAAGAGTCCGCCCGTTGTTTCGTTAATATTGAGAACAAATCGATTCACCAATGAGAAAAATCGTAGCGTGCGCGGTAAATTTGATTTTCGTTGCAACGTCCAACTCTCGCGACCTACGTTTGGGTTCGAATATTTTGAACCGTAACAGATGAAACTAGTTTATGTATTTACAATTTACTTTTAGAATGTGTAATTAACCAATCAGGTACAAAATTAAAATCTAATATAAAAGGGTTATTGTTTAGTCAACGTGATATTAATTGTACAGTTTTGATTATTTGAAATGCTAACTGGTTGCAACGTATTTAAAGCGTTGTTACAGTACAGTTTTAATTATCTAGGAACCCAATTATTGGTTTTGAAGTGCCACATATAGGGGCTTGCAGAGTTCTTCGTGCAATGTCTTCCTTTTTGTGAGCAGATTGCTAAATATATCATGGCCTGTGTAAGAAGTTGGGTTATGTAATTTTAAATAACTTGCTATCAGATTTGGTATTTTTCCTAATGTGTGAATTTCTACTGGTTATGTGGAACATCGCCCTAACCGATAAAATACAATAATTGATTTATGTGGAGTATGACCTGGTCTTAAAGAGATATATTACCTATACAAATCAATGGCATTTATATTTTCGTTCATTTCATTGGTGACTGTAAAAGTCCTTCTTTTATTAGTTATGGAATCGGGGATTATGATGACCAGTACATTATCCTTATCTTGCACATGTACAATGGTGATTTTTCTTAGTTCATCTATACGGCAGGCGCCTGCCACACTAATAATCAAACAAACCTACAAAAACACTTGATTAATACGTTTAAGTACAACTTGGAAAAGTTACCTTTAGCATTAAATAAGTATCACTTGGAGCGCTTGCACTGTGCTTTTTAATAAATGCAATTAATCTTGTAAATTTGGATATGTTGGATATTGTGTTTTATTGAAAATGTTGATTTCAACATAGAGTACGCACTCCATAAAGTAGATGATTTAATGGTTTTAGCTTTTTCTGAAAAGTACGCTACAAAAACGTTCTTCGTATATTTGACTACGTTGTTGGTGTTTGCCTATTGCATAAACTTTTCTTACTGTTTTTCATACAGTTTAACAGATTTGTTTAGTAACAAATTGACCACCACATTATTAGCCACAGCAGCAATTTCAGGTGGGGTACATTCCAGAAAATTATCCTCATCTTGCATTTTAGTAATCCTGAAATGGGAAATTTGATACTTACAACTATTGAGATTGATATATTGATAATATACTTACCAACTAATTTTAACGACTTTTTGATCTTAAAGTTTAGGTTAGGATAATAAGGAAAAAACCAGAATAAACAATCCGACATCGACAGCCGAAACGAAAATGGAATTGACATTGTTCGGCGTGATATTTAAAAAAGTACACAATTTTAGTAGAATAACGATTTAATTTTACAAGATTAAGTGAAACCCAATTCAGGTGTTTTACTGTACCAGTTTCTTTATCAGTTAGTTCTTATTAATTTAGTTAGATTATGTTAAAAGTAAAGTGTCAACTGTCATTGGCCTGTTATGTTGGTTACATACCGTATAATCATCATTCAAAACTTTAACGCCTAGTCATTAAGATTTTTTAATTCTGAAAGTTAAATCTCAGGTATTAAAAATCGTGCCATCTTTGAGTACTTAAACTTCAAGTTTAATGACGATTTCACAAAGAAATTGCTTTTACTGTAATCGTTATTAAGATTTCTGTTGGCACACCATTTTTTGAAATCCTCGTAAGCTTTCCAGTAGTGACGCGCAGATTTTGCATGTAATAAATTATTAATTACTGCCTCAACTGCTTCTTTTATATTAATAATTACTGGCGTTTCCATAATTCAAATGTAAATTGCGCAATTAGTAAGAAATTATTTTCGGATCAAAAAAATGACAATTTGATTTTAAGTTTGAAAATCAAGTAAGTATTCATCAGTGAAAGTACCAACTTCCAAAAATTAAATCCCCAGTTGCTTTGATTGAATTAACTAATTAATTTTTTAATCATTTAATTTTGTCGGCATAAAAAATGTTGTTGTTCACACGTCCAGAAAATGTTTTGCGAGTGCTTGTTTTACTCCGCCTCGGCTAGCACATCGGCTACGCAATATGACTCGAACTCGCAAAATATCATCTTCCGGACTAGTAACCCAAATAACTATTGTAATAACAGGATTCCACAGAAATAATTTTTCCAATTGTTCAAAGTGAAAGTTTACCTATTATTAATTGAGGCGCAAAACGTTTTTGATTTTGGTTTTCTATTGCTGTTGTTGAAAGTACAATACTTCAGTTCATAAGTATGTTATTTTTAATTTTATTATTGGATTTAATTTGTTATAGTTATTGTTTATAAGCAATATTTTTATAATAACATTTAAAAAATTACAACTCAATGATGTAAAAATATCGCACATTTCTTTTTAACAAAGATTGTTGGAGCGTAGTTTTCTACACGCCTCGTAAAAATTATATTATATAATATTATAAAATTGTATTGCAGTCTTTGTTGCTGTGTGAGTTTAAAGTTTCTATTATTTGTTAATAATTATTGACTATCAATTCATATCTACAATTTGGTTCAGTGAAAACAGAAAAAATTTGAATTTTTGAAAGTTAGCAGATACAGATAGAAGGTCTATTCTTATCAAAATTTGAAAAACTTTTGGTAGATTTGTAATTACTAACCCGTTTTTCTATAGGATAAATAATAATAATAATAATTTAAAAATAAAAGTGGGGGTTTAAATCCATAACACTGAAAAGCTCATGTACATATAAATTATAACAATAACATAAAAGAAACAAGAAAATAGCGCATTACATAATACGTAAACAGACGTTAAGTTGAAAATAATAAAGTTACACGACTTCAAACTCAAAGTGAAAAAACAACCTGTTTTTTGATGTATTTATAAATAACTGCCAAAGAAGTCCACCTACAAATTTGACATTTATTGACCGCTAGTAGATATGTACAATGTACATACATGCCACTTTCAAAACAATTGAAGGCTAAACAACTAACATATCCAACAAAAATACGACATATTATGTAGCTAATTTAAAACTACATGCACGACAATGTGTTCAGACAGACCACCTAGCGACCTATCTTACATTTCTTTCTAATGATATTTTATATTGGGCTTATGAAAATTCTATCACAATTAGCTAATAAATGTAAACTGGTAGTAAGATACACGAAATTAATTATTTCAAATTGAATTCCATACCAACATATAGTTTTCAGTTTAAAATAACGTATGACATATCTTCAAAGAATTAAATAATTGTTGGTCAAATGGGACAACGAAAAAACTAATTTTATTTAATTGCACTTTTTAAGTCATATATGAAAAATAAAGCAAAAAAATATAATTCATGAATGTTTTTTCAAACTAATGTTTTGGTAGAAAAATCAAATTGCATGTAGTTTGTTTTGAAAAGAAAAATTTTGTATAAATAATATTATAAAACTCTATGAAGGACTGTTTCCAAGACACCAAGAAGTTAAAAAAAAAATCATTTACAAACGAACTTGATTAATTCTTAGCAAACGCAATAGCGCCCAAGTGGCGCAACCGTAATTTCAACATTTGTCAAATGATCACAAACTGGAAAAAAGCGCACTCTAAGCTGACTGAGCTTGAACTCTTGAATACACACTTGCCACTGTTGTATCTTTGACCCACTGTATTATTTATATAATCTTGTTCAATAACCTTATGTTACTTCAACGACTTTCTTTCAAGAGCCACAATAACAGATCTGTGTTTAAAAAAGACCGTTGATGGTAGTTTTTCAAAAACGAAACGTCAAACAAAAAAGGTGTACACATTATCTTGTTCAGTTTATAAAATGGCAATGAAAAAGTATCTTTCATTTGTTGTATATTTTTAGATATTTGTCAGAATTTTACTTAAGTAAAAACACATTTTTTTAAAAATCGGTTAAAGAGAGTTTACTTTTTGCAGACAATTATTTTAACTATGCAATTTTTTCCTAAGTTAACCAACATTATAACTCTTTTTTCCTTTATATATTTTCTCAAGCAACTTGAACCTTCTGTGAGAGTATAAAAGGGGGCTTTTGGGTACACATCATAAAAATGTTTTTAGGCAACGTGTCGACTGGATTAGTCCAGTCTTTGTCAAGGCATCTAACATTGAATGGATTAGAACCGGAACAATTTTTTCCGTGAATCCAGTGAAACGTCCACAAACAGTAAATAAATAAATTAAATAATTATACGTCGAATTAAAATATCTAAAGGGAAAAATAGTATATTATACACCAAGGTTGTGAAGTCTGTCATTATTACCTTAGCACCAGTTTGCTAAGGCAATAATGGACTTCACAACCATGGTGTATATACTATTTTTCTACTACTAGCCAAATTTAAGCAAAAAATAAAAATAAACATTTTTCTTGTAAAAATCAAGTAGCACAGGAATGCAAATAAATCAAAAAGCATTAAAAGCTACATACGTTGATAAACCAACTGCAACTGATTCACTAAACACTTGTGTGACATATTTCACCTTCATTTCCTGAACATTATTCGGAGTGATATGTAAATTAGTTGATTTAGGAGCCAATCGCAGCGGTTTAGATTTGTCTGACATGTAGAAATTTTTAATGTCTTTCCAAGATGCTTTTTGTTATTAAAGATTATATCGTATTTAATCAAGTTATTTTGCACCGACATCAATAAATAGGAGACATCGTAGAAATAATAGACTTTCTTATCGTTTACGAGAAGGTTTGGTTTTTTAGGTGATACATATATTCTTTTAATTAGGCTTAGAAAATTTTACTACTGGTCTAACATTCGCACCGCATTGTAATTGTAGCTTTTCTATGCAGTCTAATACTATCGACTTCAATTTGTCACCTTTACATATCGTATTTGTAAAGATGTAGCACAAGGGTTGTTTAACTTTTTATATATAACTCTAACCATGATCACGTAGCAGTTTGAGCTGACAAAAATTTAAAACCTACTTTAAAATTAACATTTTGGGGCTCGTAAAATATAATTTTAGTGAAAATTGTTTGTATTCCTCTATTTATCTCCTGCTTCTTAGTAGTTTATTTTTAAGTCCACTTCGGCTGTCACAATTTGTGCTCTGCTTTCGGGAAGTAATCGCTGGGAGATGTTAACTTCAATTGAAGTGCTTCCTTTTCACGTTGCAATTTAAGAATGTTCCTCCGTAATTTTCTTTACCTAAGAGTATTTGAGCTGCAAGCTTGAGTAGTTTTGGTATAGCTAGAGATGTTAACGGGCATTTATTGCTTCACCAATATACCTTGCATCATTTGAATATTGGGTTTCAGAAATTGACACTTGTAATTCATTTAGGAATGGCAAGTGATTACCACATACTCGTTAAGTTTTTAGAGTCGAGATTTTTATGCAACAGATCGGACCTTCCAGATTCTGTTAACCATTCAAAATACCTACAACAAAATGTTTGTAATTTACTTAAAATTCTTGATGTAACTTAACTCGCCTGGTTAAATCTCCTTTGGGAAACCTGAAAAAACTGATTCTACCATCATATTTAATAAATAAATAAATTCAGGTTATGTATTTGCGGTTATGGGATGGGGGCGCGAATTTTAAACTAATGGCATTTTTTTATTCAAATAATTTTATCGTGTTAGGTAATTTTAAGCAGCAAATAAGTTAAAGATAATCACCTGGATATACAAAATTATGTTTCACTCGTTCTTGTTAAACAACTATTCTTAGATTCTCAAAAAATTTTGAATTTGTCCATTATTAACCTAGGTCAACAATAGAAAAAATTATTAACCACTAATAGAGAAATTCAACTTCTCAGTTGGCTAGGAGACGCAATGATTGTCCACTTCACAGCTAGTAGTAGAAAAAATATAGTAAGGAGTTTCCAATCAATTATAACTCTTATAATTTCAAGGATTCCAATTGTTACCTTAGACATACTGTATGTGAAAATACATATTTATCATTGTTTTGAAAACTAATGCCAACCAAAAGATTATTATTAAAAGTTGTGGTTTCTCCTAATGGGTAGGAACCTTTGGTTGGAGATGGTATGAGGATGACTTTAATGAAAACTCACGTACTTCATAAAGCCTACGTTTCGGAAAGCTCCTGTCTTTCTCAAGGCAGCTGAAAAATTAGATTTTCAAAAAAGTTTATTTCAGAAATTATAGTAAAACTTAAAAGTGACCGAATTAGTAGCATTGAAAATGTCAATTAATAAAATCAATTAAATTATCAATCAATTGTCTAAAATTACTTATTACGATTTATAATTTATAGAAAAAGATGTTACTTTGGTACTAGTACGAACCCAAAAAAATAATATATAATAAGAAGATTATTATTATTTATTTTTATTATTTTGCGGCTTTTAAATTACAGAGATGGTAAGTTTCAAATGAACAAATATACATAATCCATATCAGAACTTTTGGAAAATATTTATTTAATTGTTTGGGGGACTTTTTATTTGAACATTGACGCATTGTTTGTTCTGGATACTTCTGATCATAATCGATTTTTTTTAAGTAGTCGGACAGGCATTTGAATAGAGTAGGCGAGTAGGCTAAGGTACTACAACAGTGGTTAATTTATTTCTAATCTTTGTTGGTGTGTCCAATCGAAATTGCACTAATCACCAAGTCTGGCACGTTGTTTTTTCTAAAGATAATGTCAGACTTCCTGAGGGTTATTGTTGGTTGGTTTATAGATGGGGGCGCCTCATGAACCTGGGTTCAGGACGCCTGTTGTCAGTATATCAGGACTTATTTTCACAATATAATCAAATTTTTGAATGCTTTAGAACTGTTAATTGCGTTTGTTAATGTATTTATGTATTTGGTATAAACAATTTCTCTTTTTGTTAATTGTTGCCGTATCTTTCTGCCGTATTTCTACGTTCATTCGTAATTAATAAGGGATCGATGTTGGGTTTCTTATTTATTTGGCACCTTAGGTAATTAATATAACTCTTTTGGATTAGCACGACAAATAATGTCATCCATTTTTCTACATTTCAAAATTTTCCTAGATCTAATTTTAATGAATTTATTGTTTATGGATTAAATGTTACTTGTTCAAATTTTACTGGATCAATTTTTATTACGGGATTACAGTTTATTTTCCTATTAGTCCGTGGAAATTGTCCTGAAAACGGCGGTAAGTGGGAAATAATCGGGAAAACGAAAAAAAAACTCATAGGCTTGTAAAGGGTTCTATCTGAATATAAATCGCAAAAAGGGTGAAGTTTTTGTGATCGGCTATAATTTGCATTTCCTTTCTCGTATAACCGATGCAAAGTGATAGTTTTGCTGGGGATTTTTGCGCGTTACAATTTTAGTCCTCTTGATCAAAAATTGATTCTTTCCGAGATATAAGCTTGAAATGGTCATGATCACCGACCTTAAAAAATTAGGTTTCAGTATTGGGATCTCGTTGAATCAGCGGCCGAATCCATTCCCATTCCTAGTACGCTTTTCGCTCACTATTATTCATCTGCATTTTCTTCGGTCGACTTTTGGACTATTAGACTTACTAATGGTAAAATTACTTAGATAAGAATTGTTTAAAAAGTTACAAAATTATCGTGTACCGTGACGGGTATATCGTGAAAACGAAAATTACATATTATTTAAACAAATTTAAAGTAATATAGATCTTAGAATTTAAAAATTAACAAAAAAAAAAGAAAACATTAAACATAGACTTTCACAAAATATTGATGTTAATTTAGCTCCTTTGGCTTCGAGTATTGCTTTTATTCTGAATCCAATTGTAGTTTCGGTTCTCTGGGCTCTGCTGCAGGAAATGAGTTCTAAATTTCTTAAATTTTAAGGCGGGAATTTTAATTTTAATTATAACCATATAGTTTTCTTACCGATTTCCTTAATCAATGATGTTATCAAATGTTGACTTTGATATTTCAACATTGCTACAATTTTCGACATTAATTTGCCTTTATTGACTTTTGTTTGTAAAAATATTGCTACTTCCTGTGTTAATTTTACTTTACACCGTGTTACCCAAAAAGTAAACTTTATTTAATTCATGTAAATGTTGGTTTATACAAAAATATTTTACTTTAAAGTAAAAATAATTTAAGTAAACAAAAGTTTATGTGAATCATAATATTAAAGATTTTATTTAAAAAAATTGCTCATCCGAACATGTAAATAGTTGCTTGGGCTCGTACACCTTTTTTAAAGTTACCCATTCAAATACTGACCGGGCATACAATTGCTTAATTACCTCATGTACAATTTTGTCCATATCAGTAAAAATTAAAGAAACCGAACAATTAGTACCCATTTTAGAATTAATTAATACCAAAAAATACACTAAATTAGGAAATTAGTGAGTTTTAGCTAGATTTTGTATAAACTCAACCCAAATAGGTGGTAACATTGATTAAATAATAAGATTACACTAGCACAGAGATAACATTTAAAATTTCCAAGTTCACTTACATATAATGTTTTGTATACATTACTCACCAATCATTACAAGAATTTTTATTGCACTGATGTTTGTAGAGACAATTTAAATCATTTAACAATGTACTCTTCACTTACCTGTATTATGTATTACTTCTGCTGTGTCAAATTTGAAGTAGACTTTAATTAGTGAGATCTCAGTCAGAATATACATGGAAAACTCAAAAATGATTGAACAACGTTTGTAATCACATCAGTCTCTTCTATTTTTAAATATCTTCCTAATGTTTATAATTTCAAAGTTTTTTTGTACCCACGCCATGGTCATATAAATAAAATCTTTATTGAAAGTTATATAATAGAGAAGTAGGTTACTAATATTCGCGGAAAGTGCAAAGTCATTAATTGATTTAAATTTAATCTAAATTAATTTCACGTAGTCCATTATAATTAGATTGTAATGTTTTTGACCGTAACATAAAATTTCTACACAGTTATTAGATTTCAAGACATTGAACGTTACAAACTGTCTAAAACTTTTTTTTTTAAATTATTTTCCAAGTCAACTTAATTTAATTAATTTTATTACTTTTTAATTATCCAATTAAAATTGATTATTTTTATTTTGTACTTAAGAATGTGCTAAGGTACAATTTGTGTGCAGAAGGTTGTTAATTTCTTAATTTATTTTAAAAAAATGATAAATGTTTAGCAAATTTGGTTACATTAGAAAATTGATTGGTTCGTTCAGGTAAATTGGATGACTAAGTGATTGCCGATAAATTATTAGTATTTATGATGCTATCTTAGTTAAGTACAAGTTGTCAGGACATTTGACCCTAAAATAATTATAAGGCTATTTTATTATGACATCTTCCCACATATAGACAAAGTAATAATTTTATGGGTACTGTCTGTTAGTTCTGACCCCAATCGTTGTGATTTATGAGCAGTAAATACAATTGAAAGCCGAGTCTAATTTATATTTATCATTCCAATTAAATATGTTTTATGCTTCCAAAGGAAACGATGCGTGTTGCATTCGTTATGACAGTTACAAAGTGATTCAGTTATAAAAACGTATTCTTTCTAGTTGGAATATATAAAGCTTCTAAAGAAAGGAAAATAAATTACACTTAAAGAATGACGGTTGCTTCCTTACTTTATTCAGGATATGACTAATGTAAATGGTGTTAAATAATTTATTTATTTATGATACGGATAATGAAACTGTGTCTTATCTTCATCTAATTATACTTAATTGATTTAATTACTTAATAGCCTACTGTTATACGTCGTTATGTTGAACTGAAATAGATTACGCGGTCTTTGCGGATTAGCACACGATAAGAGTGATGCATGGCAGGAAGTCGCGAAGACGCGGCAGGAGATTAGTGGGGATCGCTTGTAGAGCACGGGGTGGCTTCCGGCCGTGACAGCCGAGATAAATCACCGATTTCGCTCACCAACCGATTAATGGTCGAACAAATGTAGAAAATCACCCTTGAACTTAAAGCTGTTCTACTTTTGAGGCGAAGGGTTATTTGTTAACATGGAAGGAAAGATAAAACTACCTTATCGACGATGTCGTTTTTTTGTAAGTAATGAACTGGTTTATAAGTTGGAAAAATGTGGGTGATAATCAATTTTTAAAGTAACTTCGTTATATCGGATTTAACTACTGAATTAAACGACCAATACAAATAATAATACATAGTTAAACCATAATTTTAACCCAGTTTAGATACGTTTTTAATGTACAACGAACATTTAGAAAATGTCAAACAAAAATTGAAAAATGTCATTAAAAAATTAGCTGGGTCAGCTTGGGGACAGATGCAAAAACACTTCGTACAGAAAAAAAAATTAGTCAAAAGTAAATCGCGTTCAAAGTGCAACTCTATGTTGTTTAACCCTACGTTAGTCGCAACTTTGTTTTGTATAAAAGCTGTCGCAATGTATCAAAATAATACATCTAACTTTAAAATAAAATTATAGTAAAAGTAACCAAATTTATTTGTAGATTACTTTAAATATGTTTGTAAATTGTAAGTTTTATGACAACTAGTGTCGACTCGTGTTAGCGATCACGTACGCATATTTGTTTTATTAGTGTTATTTTATTTAAATATAATCTTACTAAGATGTCGAAACATTTTTTTTTAAATTCTCGAAAATGTCATTTCCGAGGAAAAGAAGTACTGGCGGCAATGCAATAGTCTTATACGAGGGAGGTCTGAAAAGTTTCCGACTTCAACGTGAAGTAGGCAGCACTCGTCAACAAAAGTTGATGAATGCATCTTTTGACAGCAACACATCAAAGTTTCAGCCATTTTGGACGCGCAGTTTTTATTTGACAGTCGTTTGAGTGAGTCAATGTGAGTAATTTTGTGAAAGTAGAGAAAATCGAGTATCGAGCTGTCATAAAATATTTGTTTTTGAAAGGGAATACGCCTACGCAAATTAAAGATGAGTTAGACTCTGTGTACCGGGACTCTTCACCGTCATTTAGCTTTGTGAAATTTTGGGCAGCTGAATTTAAACGTGGCCGTAAGAGCTTGGGAGATAATGAACGTTCGGGACGTCCAAAAACTGTAACTACTGACGATAACATCGCTAAAGTTCACCAAATGGTGTTAGACGACCGCCGAATTAAAGTGAGAGAGATAGCAGAGACAATGAAAATGTCCAAAGAACGTGTTTGTCACATATTAAATCAAGATCTAAGCATGAGAAAGCTGTACGCGCGTTGGGTGCCGCGTTAGACCAAAAACGTGTTTGAATGAACATTTCCAATGCTCTGTTGGCGCAGTTTTAGCGCAATAAATCCGAATTTTGGAGCCGATTAATTACTGTAGATGAAACTTGGATTCACCACTATACGCCTGAAACAAAAATACAGTCAAAACAGTGGTCTGCAAAGGAACAGGCTCCAATAAAAGCAAAATCTGTTTTTTCCGCTGAGAAAGTGATGGCGACAGTTTTTTGGGATAGTCATGGAGTTATCCGAATCGATTATCTTCAAAAAGAGAAAACCATTACATGAGCATACTACGCATCATTACTTAACAAGCTGAAGGCAGAAACTGCTAAAAAACGGCCACATTTGCAGACAGAAAAAGAAAATTCTGTTCCACCAAGACAACGCACCGTCTCACACCTCAACAGTTGCCATAGCAAAAATCCATGAATTACGGTTTGAACTGCTTGACCATCCACCTTATTCACCAGATCTAGTCCAAAGCGACTTCTTTCTGTTCCCTCAACTCAAAAAACTGCGCTCGGAGGGCAAAAATTTTTGTCAAATGAGGAGGAAATCACCTTCGCGATCAATTATTTTGCAGAAAAGAACGCCGAGTAGTATTTGGACGGATTAAAAAGATGGGATTATCGCTGGGAAAAGTGTATAGAGTCACAAGAAGACTATGTAGAAAAATAAAAATAAATTTTAAGATAAATATTCTTATAGCTATGTTAGGTCGAAAACTTTTCAGACCAATCTCGTATACGGTTAGAAATCTGACTATAGACAAATCGGATATTTCAGATTTTAGTTGTATTTTTTATATTATTTTAAAATTTTGTTACTAAGAAACAACTTGATTAATGTAATTATTATCAAAAATTAGTAAACAGAAGAATGAAGATACAATAAGCAAAAAATAACTTTGCTTCTTATACATATTACATTACAGCTACAACACAAATAAGATTTTTCTTCTATGTAATGCAAATATACAGGTAATACATATTTCTATGAACACTCCAAATAGTTCAAAATCTTGTAACCAAGGATAGCATTCTGTGCACAGTGGAGTTGTATGTTCGCCACAGATATATCGATTTCAATTTTTGCAAACCGTTTTAGTCAACGTGTAAGGGCCATTTTATGCACGAGCGGTCACCGCACAGCGGCAGCCGCCACTTTCTATATGTCCATGGGCTCTTATGGGCTCTTTTATGCACAGCGGGGCGGGCTGCTATATTGTGGCGGCCCGCAGGTCAAGAGCGGCTGACCTACGCACTGCTACTTTTTAGCTATGTGAAGGTGCATTGGGTCTTATGGGAGCTTTTATGCAACGCTGCGCGAGTCGCTGTCAGTGCTGCCAACGCCAGCCAACAACACGCTTGCTCAGAGCAGTAGCTATGTTGTAGCAAATAATAAATGATGAAAGTTGGCAGCACTGACGTTCCCTTCTACAGTGGATATAAAAAACTCACCGCGAACGCGTCAAAATTTTTCCATCCGCCTGTTTTCGGCGGCGCGCCGCAAACCGCTGCCGCGGTGCATAAAAGCTCCCTTACATACAGTACAGCGACGACGCTTCGATGGACCAGGTATACGTTCTGCAGCTATTTCTTCAGCGTCGTCATTAGGTTCATCTGTTGGTCTGCTTATTCTATACCTTCTCCTTTCCACTGTTTCCTCCATTTTTTTTACTACTCTTTTTATTTCATCTTGCACTTCTTCTTCCGTTTCCTGATCTTCCCCGGTTTTTAATTTGTACAGTTTTATACTTTCCTCTGGTCATTGTTTTTTCACCACCCATTCTTCTTTTTCCTCTTCTATTTCTTCTTTTTTCCATTAAATATAAAAATTTCCAGTGGTTGATGATCGGATTCTTTTTCATCCCCTACCCTAAACTTGTCGATGCCCCCTATTTCCCTCTCATTTGCTTTCACGTAGTCTATCACAGATTCTCCCTTTGCACTTATAAACGAAAATGCTGATCTTCTCCTCTTCTATATTCTCATTCAAGATTGTCTACCCTTTATCTTCACACATTTATCTTAATACACTTTCTTGCCCATTTATCTTCTTACCCATTGATAGGAATGGCTCTCAATTTATAGCCATTCATATCTCTTCTTCTATTCTTGCGTTGAAGTCTCTTTTATAATTATTTTTCCTTCCTTTTCTTCACCAATCATCTCCTCTATATCTTTTTGGGTTTTTTTCAATTTCTTTTTCCGTATACTGTTACTATTATATATTTTCCCCTCTTTCAGTTTTTATATTTCGTTTTATCATTCCATGTTTCCCTTCTACTTCTTTATTTTTCCATTCCTTTTTTACTCCAGTAATTATTCATCTGTTTGTTCTACCTTTTCTCTCCTCCTCATTGCAAATTGTACTTTCCATTCGAACTCTTCCGACATCGTTTCTTTTTATTTTTCCCAGTATTTTTTCTTTATTCACGTTTCAATCAACAACACCATTTTAAAATGTTAAAATTTGTTTTTTATACCTGCTATGTTCCAAAACAAAATTTTATTTTTCTCTTTCATTGACCCATATTTACCCCTTTCCTTGTCTTGATGTCCCGTTTTTTCTTTATTCCCCTCCCTACACATTATGCTTAGTTTTTTGAGATAATTTTGTTTAGTTTTCCTCTTTTCACACTATTTTCTTTCCTCCCCATCTACCCACATTTTCATATACCCTAGTCGCACTCTTTTCCCTTCCTCCTGTAACTCTTTAACCTTCATCCTTATGTTTCCCTGTATGTCTCTTTCTTTTTTTGGCATGTCATCATCTATATATATTTTTGTCCCTAACAGCTTTCTTTTTTCCTTTAAAATTCCCAGTTTCTTCTCCATATTTCTCACGTATACTATTATTACTCTTTATTTCTGTAGCATCCCCCTCCTTTTCTTCTACCCCATTTTATTTTTCAACATTTCTTCCACTTGTATTAATATTTCCCTTTTTCCTCCGTTTACTTCTAATCCCTTTATTTTTCTCTCTAACTTATTTATCATTTTCTTCATTCCCTTAAGTTTTAATTCCCATTGCTCATTCATTTTTACAATTTCTGAACTAATTTGTTTAATGTTTATTTGTTTTTTGTTGATTTGCTTTTATCGATCTTATTTCGTGACAAAGTTTCCTTATTCCAACCTGTTCCTGTGTACGTTTAGTTTTTGGTGATATTCCCCCTTTTACTTCTTCTAAATGTATTATATATTTTATCATGTGATCATCTTTTTATGCTTCTGACCCTGTTCCTTCCGATTCTGACATTCCTTAATTTTATTGTACTTTTGTTAATTATTTTATATCCAATAATAAATACTATTTTTTCAATCGAGTGTAATAAAATTTTTTATTACACGCAAAAAGCGTTGAATAATATTTTAGCAGCGCACTCTATATAAGTTACTATATTCAGCAAAGAAATTTTTTACGTTTACTAGAATAATAAAACAATTAGAAAATATTGTATTAAATTCGTTATATAGGTCTATTGTTCAACTCCATCCATTATATACTCCTCGCCCGCTCGTCGTGCCATAATTCCTCTTGTTGAACAATACACCGCTTATACATCTAATTTAATAATATACTATTATGTACACTCATGAAATTTAAAACTTGGACACCACAATTTCTGTAAACAAAAGTTTGCACATTGTGAAGCGGGCTTAAGGGTATCATTTACAATTCTAACAGCAGGTAGTCTCAGCAGGGGTTATCTTATAGAAGGACTGTAGAATGAATCATTACACTAAGCACGTTTTAGAAAATAGGTAATTTACGTTGCTTACTTAATTTTTTTCTTTAAAGAATATATTTGAAGGTATCGCTAATTAAACACCATAGCTCGATTAATTATCGAATCAAAATTTTGTTTAGGAAATGCAATAACTTTTTAAATTAAATCAAAAAACTAAACATGGTTATTTGGGTTGACTGATTATTACTTATTTTTAAATAAATCTAACCTACTAATTATTGTAAGTTATTAAAAAAAATCATTAAACTCTCTATTCATAATATTTAGTCCTTACAAAATGTATATTTTATGACGTTTCATTTTTTCTGTAGTTAATATAAAAAGTGAAAATAAAAACTAAGGCAATTCTTATTGTCAACGTATATATTTAGTTTTTTGACAAGAATTTATTACATAATTATAATTAAGATACCAAGTTATAGTTTAAAATTAAATGAAAACTGTTTTTTTAAATAAAAGTATTACTATATAAATTAATATAAGAAATCAATAATGGGTGTGATCTCTATTATTATTGATACATTCTTGGAGGCGTCTGCTCATTGACGCTATCAAGGTATCAATATAATTAATATTAATCGTTTCCCATGCGGTATCAATGGCTGCAATTAGTGCATTACGGTTTACTGGTATAAAATTTGGCCCTTGTTCTCTTCGGATAACAGCAAGTATTCGAGCCCAAACATTTTAGATAATGTTAAAATCTGGGCTTTTTGCTGGCCAGGGTAACAGCTTCTTCTATAAGATAACTCCTGCTGAGACTACCTGCTGTTAGAATTGTAAATGATACCCTTAAACCCGCTTCACAATGTGCAAACTTTTGTTATCAGAAATTGTGGTGTCCAAGTTTTAAATTTCATGAGTGTACATCACAACGCTTTATCCTTATCGCTGTCACTAGCGTTTCATAAATACTTTTGTAATAACTGTTCTTTTTGTCGATTTCCAGTTGAAATAAGCTATGTTCAGCATACCAAAAAATACCACCATAAGCCATTTCTAGCAACGTTGGTTTTGTTATAACACCTAATCTTTTGTGGCTTTGTAGTTTCTCCAGACTCCAGATCTATGGCATCATCGTAATGTTGGGAAGATATGACAAGAACATTACGATTTTTTTTGGGTACGTAAGAGACAATCGTGTGATCTCTAAAACCAAACACACTTAACTGTGGTCGACGGCCCTTCCAATTTAAGAAATCCACTGGTAGTTTTCCCTTGTTCTTTTTATCGTGCCAACATATGACAGCCTATTACTTTTTAACTCAGTAACAAATTTTTCATCCGTGAACCAAATGTAAGCGGTTATGTTTCTTCCTGTTCTATAAATAGGTTGTGCCAATTTTTTAACTACATCAAAAGGTTTATTGCTGTTCATAGGGTCTCTGTGGCTGCCTTCCGGAAAATATTTCCATGTTACAAGTGTAAATAGTGTTTGCATCACACATAGCATAAATTTTCGCTTTGTATTTGGCAGGCATTGAAGGAATATATTGTTTGAACCTACAACGTCCTCTAAAAGTTTTCAATTTCTTATCAATCTCAACACACTATTCCAATGAATAGCAAAGTACGCACTTCTCAAGAAAATGTTCGAAATATCACGAATTTGGGCAATGTTACCTATAGCTTTTCTCGTAGATCTCAAGTTGGGTCATCAAAACGCAGGCATCTTATCAGAAACTTGAAACGTCTGAGGCTCATAACGAGACGAAATATTTCTACGCCGTTTCCATCTGTACCCCACTGGTCTTCCAACATTTTATTGGCATGCAAAGTTCCAGCTAGGCATAAAAGACCTATGAAGGCTTTGAGAATTTCATCAGAAAATAGGTAACTCCAACACTCTATAGGTGCTTTAGTTGGTCGTGCTTCATGTATCACACCACGAAAACGTGTACCAATGTTATGTAGTTCACTTCGTCGCCTCGACGTGCGCTGTACTTTCATCTATCTTGTTATTTTATCTTTACCAAGATAACATAAATTCTTATCAAGACTAGGTTCTTCTTCTGCTCCAGTCTCCTCAGTATTAGAGCCATTAATTCTTTCTTCTGCAGGTTCATCTTCTGCATCTGTGTCTGGTTCGTTTTCAAAACCTTCTACTTGGTTAGGATGAATTTCATCTTCATCCTTTGCTAACACAAACTTAATAAGATATTCTATAACTTTCGGATTATTGAGATTGAACATTTGCTTTGAATCCATTATACGGAAAATATAAACATCATGAAACAAAATTAGACTGAAAATAATTCATTGTAATTACTAAAAATAAAACTTGCATATTAAGTCGCAAAGTATCAATATGTTACAATATGCTCGCTGCTAAATACACCCGCTTAAGAAAAAGCTTCAAATACAATGAAAATGTAGACTGAAGTAACACAGGAAGGTACTTGGAGGAGGCATCTCCCCACTCTTGCGTTTTAAAATTATAACGAAAATTGGCGGAGTTGTATCATTTTGGTATACACGCGACCGACGGAGGGTTATATGGGGTGCGATTTCTAATCCAAATTGTAACTGGAAACGAAACAGAGACAGTTGCACATATTGTGGAGGATTCTTCATTAACAAAGTTTAAATGAGGGTTTGTAAACATTAATCAAGCTGTATTATGGTTTACTAATTTGAAGGACATGTGAAGTTAAGCTAAGGTTTATACTGATCTTCTGGGGCATTATACATTACACTTACATCGCAATTCAATAATGAAAATAATCTACCATACGAATAAAAGAATACATAAATACATTCTATTCTATATTTTTTCTGTTGCAGGTCTGCGGAATTCTTTGTTCAGTAAGCAGTGGCATACGGTAAGGAAAACTTTTATAAAATGTCTTTAAGCTTTATGAAGCTTAAAATAAGGCAAAAATTGTAAATTCTTTCAAAATGGGATTATGCTTAACTTACCCTCCACTTCACAATCTATATTTTGACAGTGGGCACTTTTTAATTTTTAGGGGCGAAAACTACCCATAAGTACTAAAACCTATAAAACTATACATATTTTCAAACTTAAACTAAGTAAAATTTTGTTTAAATTACTTGCATCGTGATTGTTTTATGATTTGGAACATTATTGAAAATTTTGTTGATTAAATTTGTTTTACTAGGATCGTGCAAAAAGTTTATGCAGCAATTACTGTGCCAAAAGTTTCACTTTTTTGCATTAGTGCAAAAAACACCTGATTAGTGCACAAAGTAAATGTTTTTCCACGACATACTTAGAAAACGGACGTTTCTTCTCTACAAATAATGAGGAAAATTGGTTTTTCCTCACTAGCGAGGAAAATAATGTGTTACAAAAATGCCTTTTTAAAAAAATGTAAAACTGTGTTATTAGAACTATATGCGCCTAGTACTTAGTTAAACGATTTAATTTAGTATGCAATTAGGTTTGTTTAAGTTAATATCTTATATTTCGACTCTTAAAAATTACTATCCTGCATTTATTGGTTAGAATTACTCGGCTGCGTTTTGACAGTTTGAGACCACACCGATACTACAGAATACTGTAGCGAGACTATTGGAACCCGCCTATTAAATATTAGTTCTTTCATTAGGTTGTTTTTTGGGGAATGTCGTGGAAAAAATGTTGTGTCTAACACATGAGGAAAGCCTTTTTCCACTCTCACCCTAATAAGTAAAATAACTTTTATTATAAAATAACTTTACAACAATTATCGAAAAAATTGTAACCAACGATGGATTACATATTCTTGGCCGAATTATTGATATCCCTGGTGATGGCGCGTGCTTATTCTCACCTCTGTCGTATTTGGTGCACGGGGATATCTCAATGTCTGCTCAAATACGGGCAGAAATAGTGCATCACATATCCAACGAGTGGCAGAGATTTCAGTGCTTCACTATAAACCGGTCTGGAGCTCCTTATGCTACTAAACGCCTTTACGTTGATGAAATGTGTAAAACATACACATATGGGACTACATGTGAAATTAAAGCGTCTGGAGAATTATTTCCATACAAGTTTCAGCTGTTTCAAGGAGGCCGAATTATTGCATCTTATGGGGAGGCACTCCAAGTAATCAAAAGAATCCGGTTCACAGGTCCTTCCAGTGAAGGGCATTTTGATGTTATAATTCCTTTGAAAGAATTGGTAAATCCAAATAACAATAATATTCAGCATGCATCAGTTGCCCATGAGTTGCCAGAAGGAACATCGGATTTCAGTTTAAACGAATGTGTTCCTTCTACTGAATCTTTATCTAAAATGGTAACAGCAAAAAAACGCAGAAAAAGATTTGATAATTCTATTCGAAAAAATCAAGTACAGAAGGATGTTAAAAAACATACCAAAGATCATCCTGGGATCCACAGAGCTGCTGTCACTAAATATGCTGAAAATCATCGTCAGGTTAATAGAGAGGCTACAGCCAAATATATTAAGAAGAGATTAGAACTTAGATTGCTTCCTTGGAAAAATAAGCATTTGTCTGGTTTTGCATTCAAACCTAAGACTGATTACAGTAAGGACAAAATTGTTGATCTCGGACCATGGTTGCCCTGTATCTGGTGCCATTCTTTTAAATGGCAGGACGAACCTGATGGATTATGCTGCAGTGGCGGAAAAGTTCAATTTCCAGCTATTGAACTATATCCGGAACCACTACACAGCCTTCTCACCCATCGGCACGTAAAGGCAGAGCATTTTCTTTCTTCCGCTCGCAAATACAATGGATTCTTCCAAATGACTGTGAATTACCCTGTAGAGTTTCTCCACACACTTGAACTACCAGGAATACCACCTCATATCCTCTATCTTAAAGTTGGTGCTCCAATTATTTTATTGCGCAATTTATACCCCCCAAAACTGTGCAATGGCACCAGACTTCAAGTGAAGGCATTGCACAAATATGTCATTGAAGCCACCATTTTTACGGGCGTCAACCAAGGAGAATCAGTATTCATCCCTCGGATTTCTTTTATACCTTCAGATTATTATATCGAATTTACACGTTTGTAATTTCCGGTTAAGGTATGCTACGCGATGACCATTAACAAAGCAAAGGGTCAAACTTTGAAAGTGGCTGGTATAGACCTCAGGAATGATTCTTTTTACAATGGCCAGTTATACGTGGCGTGCTTAAGAGTCAGTACATCTGACAGCTCTAGTTATTCTTCAGCCTGAAAAACAAACTAAAAATATTGTTTATAAGGAGGTTTTGAATAACTGCTTTTTTGTAAATTTAAACTTACCTACAGGTATAAAGCTGTTGACAAATAAATATATGCTGGGTCTGCTTTAAAACAGACTTCAGGGTACAGAAGAATTGTTGTTTTATCTTAAAAACATTATTATTATTATTATACGTGTATTCTTCTGGGATATGGTATGTTGGGCATGAAATTTTGAAATTTTTGTTTTAGGACGACATATATATATATATGATAAGTTTTCGACATCTAGTGTCGACTCGTGAAAGCGTTCACGTACGAAAATGTTAGCAACTTTGCCGACAGGTATGTAAAGCAGTTACATAGTCGATTCTTTAATAATTATAGCCAACCTAACAGTTGGCAAGTATAAAATTTCGAAAAACTTATCATTTAAATATTGTGATCCCTCCAGTAGGGCATATAGTCGACAGCGCGTTTGTACAATAGTGAACTTACACTCGAGTTCTCTCACTCCCGATGAGTCCCAAAAGGACGAAACAGCTGTCAGGTGATTCTCGGTGTTTGTTTGCTATTGTACAACCTCTTGCGTACTTTACTGCAGGCGATTCGAAATTTTATACTTGCCAACTGTTAGGTTGGCTATAATTATTAAAGAATCGACTATGTAACTGCTTTACATACCTGTCGGCAAAGTTGCTAACATTTTCGTACGTGAACGCTTTCACGAGTCGACACTAGATGTCGAAAAACTTATCATTTAAATATTGTGATCCCTCCAGTAGGGCATATAGTCGACAGCGCGCGTTTGTACAATAGTGAACTTACACTCGAGTTCTCTCACTCCCGATGAGTCCCAAAAGGACGAAACAGCTGTCGGGTGATTCTCGGTGTTTGTTTGCTATTGTACAACCTCTTGCGTACTTTACTGCAGGCGATTCGAAATTTTTATACTTGCCAACTGTTAGGTTGGCTATAATTAATAAAGAATCGACTATGTAACTGCTTTACATACCTGTCGGCAAAGTTGCTAACATTTTCGTACGTGAACGCTTTCACGAGTCGACACTAGATGTCGAAAAACTTATCATTTAAATATTGTGATCCCTCCAGTAGGGCATATAGTCGACAGCGCGTTTGTACAATAGTGAACTTACACTCGAGTTCTCTCACTCCCGATGAGTCCCAAAGGACGAAACAGCTGTCGGGTGATTCTCAGTGTTTGTTTGCTATTGTACAACCTCTTGCGTACTTTACTGCAGGTGTGCATAACAGTTGGCAAGTATAAAATTTCGAATCGCCTGCAGTAAAGTACGCAAGAGGTTGTACAATAGCAAACAAACACTGAGAATCACCTGACAGCTGTTTCGTCCTTTTGTGACTCATCGGGAGTGAGAGAACTCGAGATGTAATATAATATATATATATATATATATATATATATATATATATTTCATTTAACTTAACACTTTTTATCATCAAATAGGCTTCTTCTATCTACACACCAACACATCATCCCTTAATAAGGGACACAGACTACAATTTTTAGTATGTGATAATTATCCCTTAAGGGACCCCACATTGTACGGTTACTCTAGAAACGTTTATAAGTTCAAACTACGAACGTAATTCAAAATTAAAACATAACCTAACAATAAACGGAAGGAAGAAGAAGAAAACAACATTAACATTTCAATGCAGCCAACATATTTTTCCGATGTTTCTCACTTACTATTATTGTAAACTGTTTAATTTAAAAAGGATATCTTTAGTTTAATAGCAATAAGACGTTAAGACGTACCATCAAAATCGTAATTTTCAGGAGCTACCAAAAACTTTCACAATATCCGAATATTCCATATCTGTTACAATTCCTGAAATTTCAATTGGCAACTGTGGACATTTGGTATTTGAAAAAATGAAATGAAGTATTATAATAATATTTATTTATTTATTTATTTGCAAAGATTAAGTAAATTATTAAAAGAATGCGAACGAAGTCGCGGGTACCAGCTAGTAATATAATAAATGCTTCTCTTGCATTTTCTCAACTCCAAGTTTTCTCAGTAATTTTTTTTTGCACAGGTTGACGATTGATAAGGAAATTTCTTGGGATTTACGTATCACAGAAAATCCGTTTATTGATTTTTCCAACTTGTGAGCAGAAATTTTCAAGAGTAAAAATCAATTATTTTTTTATTTTGTGTAAACTGTTTAGATGCGTAGATGTTTATGGGATGATTGACCGGAAAATGGTCTGGAAAATCCTAAAGTAGTAATTATTTAATTATAAAAATTCGATTGTAACAGTCGCAACTAGCAAGCAATAATCTCAGGATTAAAGAATTGTTAAGTAGTTTTTACACACAAGAGCAAATTTTATAATTAAAAATTACTACTTTAAGATTTTCCAGACGATTTTCCGGTCAATCATCCCATAAACATCTGCGCATCTAAACAATTTACAAAATAAAAAAATAATTGATTTTTTACTCTTGAAAATTTCTACTCACAAGTTGGAAAAATAAAAAAAAACAAACAAGTTTTTACTCCGGAACATTACTGAGAAAACTTGGAGTTGAGAAAATCCAAGAGAAGCATTTATTATATTATTAATGAAAAAAATAACAATTTTTCGATTTTCGGAAAATCAATTCTGAATTTGACGTTGGTTTACGTAGTTTACTAATAATCCCAATAATTTCTTTTTTTTTAATTGAGTTGGGACTTGAGGGGCCGAATATTAAAAAAATAATCGAATTATGACATTCTCTCACCGCTTCAACCGAAACGTCAACTTTTTGAAATTCGATGATATTTCATCGAGAAAAAGCAATTTACAAAAAAGCTTTACCTTAGAAACCTGTCTGCAAAAAAGCTGACGTACAATTTGGAAAAATATATTGCATCCAATATAGTATGGGCCTAAGATCTAGAAAGCTGACATACTAGTTTCCCGACACATTATGTCGCGGGCTCACGGACTATTAACTTAGCTTGTACATTTGTCAATTCTGACAGATTTAGTTTCAACACATCCAGTTTTATGCATTTAGAGTAGCCGTACGTGAATTTTGTTATCGTCCACTTTGATTAAAAATTTTTTAAATCACGGGTGATGATGACGCTCGAAGGTTGTTAGTGTCGAAACTATAGTAAATTTAAAAAAAATAAAAACTTAATAGTATTGGTCAGGACCAAAATAAACGTTTTTATATTATTTGGATTTTAATTGATAATTGATATGTTATTTACAATTTTATTATTAAAAGTTTGTAAACACTGTTATTTATATGTTTTTTATAGTTTGTTGGAGTAATTATTTTTGTTAAGCATTTTTTCTATTAAGTTTAAATTAGAGTTGGTTCAGATAATATTATTGCTCTATCAACGAATGAATTAAATACACTAATTCTATATTTATTAGTTGTATAAAATTTAAAGTATAGAAAACATTCAGTTTTGATTTATTTATTTCGACCAATAAATATAAAGTTAGTGTAATTAACTCACTAGTTGATAGAGCAATAATATTATCTGAACCAAAATATTTTAAATTTGATAGAAAAATGCTTAACAAAACAATTACCCAACAAACTATATCAAAAACATATTAATAACAGAATTTATCCAATTTTTAATAATAAAATTGAAAATAATGTTTTACTCATTACAACCTAACCATCTAGGAACTTAATTTAATAATGAAAATACTTCTCAAATTATTCAAACACATTGTATTAAAATTCCATATACCCCAAAATTATCTAAAAATCTAGAAATTAAATTTAATAGCTATCAACATACCGAGAAATGTTATGGCATTTATTACAGCCGCAGATGTCATGTTGAAATCCGAGCACGAAGAGCGAGGATTTTAAGACATCTAAGGCTGTAATGTCATAACATCAAGGTTTGTTCAATAGTCCATCGATTTCAAGCAACCACCTCCGCAATTTGATTATTGACTTTAATCTGAAAATTAATAATTCAAAACTTTATATCTAGCTTTTTCCGCAAAAATCAAAGTTATCATTATTATTATTATTATTTTTTATTGTCCTGCAAGCGCAACAAATTGCGTTAGAACGAACCGTTTTCGATAAAATAAAAAATGTTCAAAATGTCAATAAAATGTAGAAATCAACTTAAAAAAATTCTCTATGGCAGATTATTAGCCGCAATCTATTAGTTTCAAAAACCCGTTGTCTAAAAACATTCAAAATTGTTTTTACTTCAACATTGAAAACGAGGCATTTTCCGACACAAGTTTGTATAAACTTTTTTCATAATTTATATAAATATATAGGTATATAAACATTAGACAATAATAAGTTTTTTTATTAACAAATAGCAGTAGTGATTTTTTAAAAGTCGTCATTGATAACATTCTCGTTATGGTCTTCTTCTACAACTGAACTACTTAATTACAATCCTTGTCGAATAAGTTGAGTTGCAATAAAGCCCACGTTTCCTCGCATCATTTTTACAACTACAAAAAATCATTTGTAAAAGTTCTTCAGGTATAAATCTAGATGGTTATTATATGATTAAAGCTCTTAGTTTTAAAAGGAGTGTGTTTAAAGCGCTCAAGCTCAAGCTCGTAAATATAGTTTTAAATGGCCATATCTCACTTTTAATATTTAACGTTTATTGAGGTTGACTTTTTACCGAATCATTTTTTTTACGAAAACCTTTTTTCTATGAAAATTATTTGAGATTTTCCTACGTCCCTAATTTGAGAATAATTTTCTAATGGAAAAAAGGTTTGACCACAAAACAATTACCCGAGTACAAAATCAATAAATGATATATATAATGATAAATAAATAAATGATAATAAATCAAAATATATGATTAAAACTATTACCATTTACTACAATCGATAACATTATGTATTTCAGATAAATTTTAAGTGTTTGACTTTAATTTTTAGGTTGACAGAAGGATTAATCTGTCAAGCAAGGTACATTTTTATCGATCGTACAAAAAATTTACGCAAAAGCAAAACGGTTGCAATTTAAAAAGCAAACATTTAATTATCTAACATTTTACCTGTAGTCGATTTGGAGTTATTTGGAAGAGAAGGGCATTTTTTTTAGAAAACTGCAGAAATTCGTTTATTAACTTCAGTGCCAAACATAAATTGGTGGTACTTAAGGGGGTTGTTCTTTCTGATTTTTCTGGTGAATTATACTTTCTACAGTTTTTTAATGATAAAATGCATATTTCATGTAATTAAACCGATTAAAAACGGTGATACCTTCAATCGTGAATAACTCAAAAAATATCAGTTTTACAAAAAAAATGTATGGAGTATTTTTACTTAGAATTAGTTTTTCTTCAATTTCTGTAGTCAAAATTAAAAAAAAAAGATGTTACATTCGTGATGAAAAGGAAACCACTCCTAGGGTGATAGGATCTCTCGGCATATTGGGCTATTTCCTACCTACTATGAAAATATCGATACATTTTAAAAGAATTGTTAGCAGAACAGCTTCATTTCCTGAACATATTCCCCCGCCTTGAACTACTTAGTTCAAAACAAATTGAACATTTTTTTTTTAAACATTACTACGTTCTCTACATAAAGGGTAAAAAGTGAAAAGAAGAAACTGAAACATAAAACATTAACAATAACTAATAAGTTTGGTAACTATTTTAATCGTCTTTTTTACTAGGCACTGGAAGCGCAAATACTTTAGTTACACATCTTCTAAATATACCCGTGTTATTACGAACACTCCCAACTCGAACTAGTCCATCGTCTCCATGATATACATTGATAATGCGTCCTAACGACCATTAAAATGTAGGTAGATTTTCTTTTATTAAAAGCACCATTGTTCCAATGCTAAGAGGAGGTACTGTATGTTGCCATTTTCTTCTCTGTTGGAGTTGAGATAAGTAGTCCTTATGCCAACGACACCAAAAAGATTGTTGTAGTCGTTGTATTTGTTGATAATTATCAAGTATATTTTGAGGTATACCATTAACATTGATCTCAGGTATTTTATTATTGGTCTTCCAATAAGAAAGTGATTTGGTGTTAGTGGTTCCAAATGGAGTGGATCAGAAGATAAAGGGTGTAAGGGTCTCGAATTTAGGATACCTTCAATCTGTGTCAATAAGGTTAATAAACCTTCATACGTTAATTTTGTATCACCAACTGTTTTCATTAAGTGAGTTTTAACACTATTTATACCAGCTTCCCACATACCACCAGAGTGCGGAGATTGGGGTGGTATAAAATGCCAACTAATGTCTTCATTTTTGCAATGATTAGTAATTATTTCGTTTGAATTTTTAAAAAGTGTAAAAATTTAAGTTCTTTGAAAGCACCAACGAAATTTGTGCCGTTATCTGAAAAGATTTGACAATGTTTTCCTCGCCGAGAACAAAAACGTTTTAAAGAATCCAAAAACATTTAATAGATAAATCAGTTGCTAATTCAATGTGAATTGCTTTGGTAACAAAACACACAAACAAACAGATATATGCCTTGTAAAATTTACATTTTCGACCCTTTCGATCTTTTACTAAAAATGGTCCCGCATAATCGACGCCTACAATTGAAAAAGGATAAGAAGGTTGAACTCTTTCTTTTGGTAGATCGGCCATTAAAGACGCAGAATTATGTGGTCGAAACCTGAAAGATTTTACGCAGCTTCGAACAATTCTTTAGCATATTGAATGCCTTGTGTTATCCAGAATGTTTGACGTGTGTACGAAATCATCAACTGGGGCCCACCATGCAACAATTGCAAATGCTGATAATTTAAAATTAAAGTTGATAATGGATGATTGCCTTTTAGTAATAAAGGATGTTTGGAATTATAAACCAACCGGGAATATTTTAACCGACCGCCCACTCGCAGTAAACCATCTTCGTCTGAAAATGGACACAAACTTTGAAGATTACTTCTTTTCGACAATTTATCTAAAGCTAAAGTTTGAACCTCTAAAAAAACTGTCACCTTGCGCAGCTTTGATCAGTATTTTAAGACTCAAACTTAATTCGTTTATTGTTAATGAACCTTTATGTCGAACGGAAATCTTGTGACGACATCTTAAGCAGTAGGCTATTGTAAACTTAAGTTTAGTAAAACTAGAAAACCTGTGAAATGGAAAGTGAATTTCTTTTCCACAAGAAAACTTGTTTTCTAACTTCTGGAATTTCAACATTAGAACAATCAACTGAGTGATCTAACCAAAATAATATATTACTTGATAGCCAGTGAGGTTCATACCACCACAAATGACACTGTAAAAGAGCAGAAGGTCTAATCCCTCTAGATGTGATATCTGCAGGATTGTTCCTACTTGATACGTGTCTCCAAGAACTCACAGGAGCAAGTGATTGTATTTGTGAAACCCGGTTAGCCACAAAGGTTTGTAACTTGTGTGGATGCGTATTTAACCATGCTAGAACTATTTTTTGAATTAGTCCAGCAAAATATGTTAAACTGAACGGAAAGACTAAGAGATACTTTTTGAACTAACATTGCAAGTAATAAGGCACTACAAAGTTCAAGTCGCGGAATAGTCAAAGATTTTATTGGAGCTACCTTTGTTTTTGAACACAGCAGACGTACTTAATGTTTTGTGATGTGTCTACACTTCGCAAATATAAACATGTACCATATGCAGCCATTGACGCATCACAAAAGCATGAAGTTCAATAGAAACGCAGTCGGACTGAATTACATATCGCTCAATCGACACTTCATTTAGCAAAATTAATTCTGATTTACATGTAAACCATTCTTTTCTAACGGCTCTGGAATTTGCTCATCTCAATTTAATTTAAGCGTCCATAATTTTTGAAGAATTATTTTGATAAGAATGATGCAAGGACTTAGTAGACCTAATGGATCAAAGGTTTTTGAAGTTTCTGACAAAATACTTCTTTTGGTTATTTGATTTTTGGTAAACTGAGGAATTCGATAGGTAAGTGTATCAAATGCACTATTCTAGACAACCCCGAAAGTTTTGATGTTCTTATCACCAATTGAAACAATACTATTTGGAATTTTGTCGTTTTTAATGAATTCAAAACAACTTTGCTGTTGGAATTCCATTTTCTTAAATTGAAGTGAGCACTTTGCAAAATTGAATAAATTCCTTTGCATACTTCAATAGCTTCGCGTTCGTTGTTAAAACCAGTGATTAAGTCATCAACATAAAAATCACGTTGAATGATTGAAGCAGCAATAGGATGTGAAAATTGATTTTCAATCGCAAGTTGTTTTATACATCTCATTGCTAAATACGGAGCCGATGATGTTCCGTATGTAACTGTATTTAGACAAAATGCTTGGAGTGGTTGCTCTGAAGACTCTCTTCAAACAATTTGTTGCAATGACCTATCTTGTTTATCAACAATGATCTGTCTAAACATTTTTTCAATGTCGGACGTAATTACAAACGCATGCTGACGAAATCTCAAAATAATTTCAAAAATATCATTTAGAATAGGAGGACCAACATATTGTAAGTCATTGAGTGACCATCCTGAAGTAGACGAAGAAGAATCATCAAACACTACACGCAATTTTGTCGTAAAGCTCTCCTGTCTTACCACTCCGTGATGAGGAAGAAAAAATAAAATTTGTGTTTCAGTTGCATTGTGAAGTGACATATGATTTAGTTCCTGGTACTCTCTAATGAATGAAATATATTGTTTTCTAATTCTTAGAAAAATAGCAGTGAATATATTGAGAAAGTTGAGTAACATAACCAGAAATAACCCATCCAAAAGCTGTATTATAGAAAATAGGCAAACCTTTACCTAACTTTAAAGATTGATTACGAAGAAGATACCAGAAAAAACCTGCTCCAATTATGACATCTATTTCACCCGGTTCGTTAAATGTTGGATCGGCCGAATTTATATTATTTGGAATATGCCAATTACCAATGTCCAAATAACAAGTTGGTACGCAGTCTGTAATTTTTGGCATAATATGACAAGTGACTTTAATACAAAAATTACTAAAACGTGATTGTAATTTAATAAAAGTTTTTGATTTTATCTTTGAAGTTACGGAATTGATTCCTATTATGGAAGTATCAGTATCATACCTTGGTAGGTTTAATTTATTGCAAAGACTTTCTGATATTAAATTAGCTTGTGAACAACTATCTGAAAGAACCCTAATCGAATGAGCTGTGTTTTGTAAATCAAAGACTTTTACTACAGCTGTAGATAAACAACATAATTTTTATTAACAATTGATGATAGTGTTAATTGAATCTTATTATTGCTCGAACTATCAGTGTCTTCTACAATAGGAGGTTTAGATTTCTCCATTTCTAAATGTAGAAGAGAATTATGCTTTTGATGACAAATTTTACAATTCGTGTCGAGATTTCCAAAATTTTGTTTATGACCTGACAAAGTTGTAATCTTTTAACGCTTGCAATTCTACTTGGAATATCTAAATTTAAGAAACCATCACACACATAAATTTTGTGAGATTCTTTACAATAATTGCATACAACTTTTGATGCAATTAACAATATTCGACGATTCGTAAGAGATTTTGAATCTTTGTCTTTATTCTGTATACCTGATCGATTTACTTCTAAAGTCTCAAACCAATCGGCTCTTGAACGTAAAAACTGATTAAAATCTGATGTGGGAAATTCGTTAGAAATTGTTTGTTTTTCCCAATCTTGTACTGTAGCCTTATCTAATTTCATTGTGATAAGAAAAATAATAAGAGTGTCCCAAAATTGAGTGGGCTGTTTTAAAGTTTCAAGTGCCCGTAAATGTTCGGCAACTGTATCAATGACATTGCGAATACCAGAAGCACTATCTTTCTTTAGTACAGGCAACTCAAAAAGTGATTTTAAATGATTATGTACTAGTAACCTTGAATTATTGAATCTAGTACAAAGAAGATCCCAAGCGACAGGATAATTATCTGAAGAAAATTCAAGAGGATGAATAATTCTCCTTGCCTCACCTTCGAGCGAAGCTCGCAAGTAATGAAATTTTTGAACATTGTTAATTGAATTGTTTTGATGTATCAATGATTCAAAGGTATCCTTAAATTCTAACCAACTATTATAATCTACCTTAAATTTCGGTAAATTAATGAATGGTGACTTTATATTTTGAAGGTTGATACTTGCGGTATTAGGAATTCTGTCAATGTCAGTTACAATAGACGTATCTGGCAAATTAACTGGACACTATATTAAACAATAATTCTGTCTGTTATTGCTCAAATTGATAATAATGAGTCTGTAAACTCATCCTTATATTGATAATTAACTTTCAATTCTTCTTCGCAACAAGAACATTCTATTTTTAATTGAATTTCTTCAAATTCTTCTTGTAAACGAGGAAAAATGCTTCATGCGTAATTCCAATTCCTTTATTTGATTTTCGTTAATTTTTCCAATAGCAACAGTATTTTTTATACCTTCAATGAAATTAACAAAATGAGTTAGCTTACGCTTTACAATTCCTCTTTGTAGTACTAACTGCTCTATATTTTCCATCAGAAACGAATTGATTGCTCACGATGGTGACTACTAATGTACAAAATCTTCTAACCAAAACCACATAGAACGTTTTTGATGTAGGTATTTGTACTTGCAATTTTAACTTGACGTCAGCTATACGATTCAAGAAGGACCAATGAATAATCTATTGAATGGACTGTATAATAAATGTGGTTTATAATAAGAGAACTTTGACAGTACGTTTTTTTTTATTTGACAAAACTTGTTATTATTATAATTATTATTTCTAAGGCAATATATCGCCATCGTTACTTTTTAATTTTAAACATAATTGTAAACAATTAATCTTCTTCTTGAAGTCGCATATCCGTTACCGGATGTTGCGCACCCCTCGCATGTATATGTGTTGTGCGTGACAGTAGACACATATACATGGGACCTACAGTTTAACGCCGATTCCGAACGGCTTGGTTGAGAGGTTTACTAGACAAGTATACTCTCACTGGTTTGCCATTGCCTTGCGAGAGAGTACGGCCGAAAAATTCGATGTTTGCACCGGGAATTGAACCCGAGGTGCCTGCTTAACAGCTAACGCACTTAACTGCAGAGCTACGACCGCACTCTCAACAATTAATAAATCTAGTTAAAGTAACTGAACAGGTGCCTTATCTACTCTGGTATGTGTTGTTATCAAAGTAACTTTATAAACTCACTTTAAAGGTTAAAGTAGCGCTTATAAAAATATCTACTAATTTCTAAAACTCACATGCTCTGTTTTCATGCTAAGCTAGTTTGGTTAAGATCACCATACAAGAAATGATAAGAACTCGTCTTGCTCTGTATCTAATATTATCTATTTTTGCTCTATCTTGTTGATTTTGGTTTTTGGGATCGTTTGAAAAGGGTAGTCTGCTCTACCGAAGTTAATACTGAACAAGACAATTGCTACTGCCGAGATAATCCGTCAACACCATAATTTAGACTGCACTAGTGGATCTAATTTAAATATGCGCTACTCTAAAGAGAAATTTAAAATACCAAGTTGAACTAAAATCCGATGATAGTTAAGTATTACCTGCCTGCTTTAAAACCGATATCCCAAAGATTTCCGGCTTAGCAAAAATGGTGCACTAAGTTCTGATATCAGTCGGATTATCCAAAGATTTCCTTATAGTTAATTGTCAAAACAAGGATTGAATGTTAAAATGGATAGTTTAGAGCGGGCCATTAATATTTGTATATATACAAGGGCGAACTGAATTAAAGAGCAATATAATATAGAGTGTAGTACGAGAATGCAATAATACAGAATGTTTCACCGGGAAGTGGAAAAACAGGTTCGTCAGTTTTATGATTGTCAACCTGACGGCCGATCGGTATAAAAAAACAATTTCAAACACCTGTTGTTATTGCAAACAATTTCACCCAAATAAACTCTATTGTGAGGGTTTATTTCTTCTTTTCGCTTTTAAGCAAGTTTAGTGGGTTGTAAGACTTTATTTCAGATCGCGTGTTGGAAATGTGTGAATCATTTTTCGTCTGTTTCGGAATTTAAAGTTAGGACATATGGGCGTGTGTAATTGTGACCTCCAGGTAATAGCTATTGTTCTTTCAAACAGATTTCTAAGATGTCCCAATTAGTTACAGGTGTAATGTTTATGTGTTGTATTTGACACTGAAGTCTCATTTATATAACAATGTTTCTTATATGCCGGAAGTAGCTACCTTTAAACAAAAGATCCGGCATTATTTGTTAGATTTTATGCCTAGGTTAATTATTTTTAAATTGATGTGTAGATAACCAAGTAACGCCTTGTATGACATTGTTTCATGCGTTTGTTTCACTTCTCTTGAGTTCCTGCTGCTTAAGAATAATTAATTGCTAAGATTAGGTAGGTGGCGCATTATACAGTTTTCGAAGCCTTCGACAAATCATCCCCGCTAGGTTTTTCCAACTTTCTCATAAATACTTACATTTTTCTGGTTCTTTATCAACAAACACTATGCATTTTACCTAGCTTGGGATCAATCAGGAGTGGATATTCGAAAATGTTCTCACGATAGTGTTAATTTTTTTATTAAATCAAACTTACCAAAGAAATTCTCAAAATAGAAAATGTTTTTTCAGACTCTTCTTCTTCATATACCTCTGCATTACAGCAATATCTACTCTCAACTTTCCGGATAGCCAATTATTTAAATGAACTTACCCCTAATAAATTGTTTCAGATTATGGAGGCCGTAACATCATTTGCTTGGCTATGCTGATATTTTCATTTATAAAATCCCTAGAGCATAAATTATTTACGAAAATTTTTTCGAGGTCAGAATTTTAAAAATAAATTAGCGTAATTTTAAAAAAAAATTTTATGTTGTCACAGTGTTTAGTAATAATATAATAAATGTGCAAAAACACGTGCACCCGGGCATTTTACAGATTACCTAGCATGAGTGGAAACATTTCAAAAATTCTGAATAATATTCAAACACGAATTACACCCGAGGGTAGAACATAATCAACATTTCAGTTAAGCAATATATTTGACCCGCGTGGAACGTTTTCTTTGGATGTTTCAAATTATGCTTAGAGAACGTGCGAATTAAACGTAACGGTTTTCTGAAACGTTTTAAATAAGCTACAGACACTGCTATGATGAAACATAAGTGATATTTCATTAAAGGCTTATATATTTGACGTTTTCTTTGAGTTTCAAAAAGTGATTATTAGACGTCCGTTCGAAATTAAAACGCCGTAAAGAAATGCTTTTTGTTGTACGGTTTGAAATGTTCCATGTATGCAACCGATTTTCTGATATTGTAGCTACTGTTTTTATATGACAAATAGATAAACGATTAAAGTGCTCGAAAGAGTGGATCAGACAGAAATAACATAGTATAAATTATGCCGTATTTATTTTGATAATTGCAATTTGTAAACAGAAGATACAAATAATACATTCAATTTGCATAAATTACGTTCTATTTATTGTTCTTCACACAGTGTTTATCATATGAATTCATTACAATAAAACTACATGCAACAAACGGTTTTGGTGCTATATGGAAAAATTACTCTTATAGGTATGGTAGTGTGTCATGTTTTAAACGCAATCCCTTTCAACTTGAAAAAACAGAGTGAAACCTGTCTATAGATTGTCATTGGCCACCCCTTGCACAATACAAACAAAAAGAGGAACTTGCCTTTCACTTTCTAAATCTTACAAATTCGAAACAAGAACAAATTCATGAATGAATGATGTGTCAGTAATCCCGGGAATAAATTTAATTAACTTTGTGGCGTTTTTTCCTCATTCCGACGTTGATTAGGAAGCGCCACTTCAATTGCAAAATGAAATTCACCATCGGTAGTTGGGAATACGTCAAAAAAAGAAGGAAATAATCGTCTCGGCAACGAAATCACAATTATTAAGGTTATTAAAGCAACACATGAGTAATCACTTCAGTGATTATCTTAATTGACTATATTGTTGTACAGCTTCGGAAGTAACACTGTTAATTATGGTTTCTTGTTTTGAAAGGTGAAAACCTAAACAGCATTAGATCTGAAGGTCTTGCATGTTTCACTATGATCAGTTGCTCAATAGGTGTAGAATAGGGCTCGGGTATATTAGCTTATTCACTTCGCTAAATGGCGAATGAAGTAAACAGTCACATAAATATAATAGACAACCTGTCGCAACGTAAAGAAGATATAGTTATAATCATCCGAAACTTTTCTCCTTAATACGAATATTCTATAATTAGGTAGTCTTTTGAACATAGCAGATAAACTAGAAAGAAAAACTATGCCAGCGTAAGCATAAGGTGCGTGACAAGAGCAAAGGCCATACCTACATTAAGGTGTCCATTTGCATGTTATACATAATTCGTGGATAGGTAGTATGCAATGATTTATTTTGAAGGAAGATTTTGCAAGGATGACATCAAAATCGAATGATGAAACGTACAGGCATTAGGACACTAATTATAATCAATTTTTTATTACCACAATAATTTTATTATCAATTTATAATTGCAATCTCATATTGTGCAAAATTGTAATTTATATTTTTCATATCAATAGACTGAAGAAATTTCCATGCAGGTCATAAAACGTCACCTCATCAATAACAGGCTTATTATTTATTACCTCTTTTATAAGTAAAGAAAAATAGTCAACCCAATAATTGTGTAATCTTGCTGTTATTGAAAGGAAATTTATTTTTAAATAGTTCGTCTTTGTTGCTTGTTGAACGTAGTTATAATTTAGAACGGTTATGTCTGCAATTCCTTAGAAAGAAAACGTAATAATGAAGCTGTTGTAATCTTATGGTAGTAGTATGTATAATAGCGCATATTTAAGATTCAACAACATTGTATTTTCCTATGTCGCCATAACACTATATTTACAACTTCTCGTATCAGATCATAGGTAATGAGTTTAAAATATAGCACCTGCTTTACTGAGTGATTATTACATATCACGAACGTTTGGTTAAGCGACATGAGAGCTACAACCGAGAACTGGCATGTTTATGTGGTAATTATAGAAATGAGTTGGTTTAATCGCCGTCAGAGTGGAATGATTAGTAGCTTCATTATTTCCACCAATCACGTTTCCGTAAAATACTACATGCATTGTATAATTAAAATTGCAATTTATATCCAATTGCCGACTAACTTGTGACGTTTTATTGTCATGTTTGCCGCTATCGTGTATAACTTTCCGATTTATGTTACTTGCTATAATTGAAACTCAACACACATTAATTAACCTTTGCTAAGATTATTTGCTTTATTTTTGAATCCGATTTTTCTTTCAAGTTTTTTTTATATTGCACGAACAAATTACAGTAATTAAAATAACCCATTAAAACTGTAATTTAACTTCTTTCTGCATAAATAAGTATAATGAAAGCAGTTAAATGAAATTTTCATTACATGCTCTCCCTATAATTCTGTTTGTAATGTACGCGAATCGAAATTATAGACCTCAACAATTATGGTAAAGACCATATTAAGAACTACATAACAAGCCGCAAATAACCAGTTACGTATTGTAATTGCTTGCTTTTTTCAATGTGCTGAAACGAACTTGAAGCAAATGTATGTTTTACCATGTTTTATTTAATTTTTTGCTTTTAAATGTGAAATCATTAATAACACCTATCCAAGACCTGAAGAAACGACTTATTATACAGAAAGTTTCAACACAAGGCGTTGATTAATGAATTAAAACGGTTGTTACTCCATTCGATGTCCAAAATTTCAAAATCGGTAATTTTGACACTTATCTCAACGAGTTAGTCAGTTTATTATAATTAAGTAGAAAATGTAAAGATGCCAGCTATACAGGGGGCCCCGGAAAATGTGGGAAATCTCTAGGTTTCGGATAGAGCATGAAGATGACACGTTCCGTTAAGGTGGTCAATACTTAGTAGGGACAATTCTTTTTTAATAGATGGCGTTAAAATAGACAAACATTTGAATATTCAAAACCACCTTAATCCGGACCTAGGTAAAAACAGGTTTTATGAAGATTTTAAAACCATCATAAAACATAAAACTTTCAAATACTATCTGAAATTGTAAACGAAAACCATTTTACGTTTATTATGTATTAACAAACAATTTATCGCGTAGCATTCTCAATGAAATTTACATAATTTGTACCTATTAACAGAGTTTAATTGATTTTGAAAATATTATAGTAATGTGTTTTGTATTTGGTAGACGTGTTCTGGTACATGAGGGAAATTTTTAACCCATTTTTTAACGTAACATTCACATGCAGTATTTCAAAAACTATTTTTACCGTTTTAATCAAACCTAACTCTGGGGTTAATTTAGTAGACAGGTACGTAGCCAAAAAACATTTTCAATAAATATTTCCAAACATTTGAATTTTTATTTAAGTAAATGATATTCTTAATTTACCTATATACAAGTTTTCTTTAAATAATTTATTGTAAAAACAAGTTTTTTGAATAGGTTATAAATATTGTTAATTCTGTCAATAAAAGTAAACTGTAATTTATTTTATTTTTCCGTCGACCTCATTATAAAATTGAGTTTTACGTACTCCCTACATAATCATAAAGTAACACTTTTTAAATGTAATACTTTTCGTCCGCAAACACTTTTCGTCCGCCAACATCTGTCAATGTCAATTATAATTTTATGTCAAATTAAATGAAGCCGAAGTAACCAGTATAAAAACCCATTTTTAAGAAAGGATGAATTTAGTGACTACATAGGATATTACAGTACTTTAGGTACATACTGAAACATTTTAGATACTGCAGAATATTGTTTGTTTACTTCCATTTATAACCTCAATTTCTCAATCCCACACAACTTTGAACAAAAACAATTTGTTGTTAAAATTACAAGTAAATGATTTTAAGTGCTTTGAAATGATATTAATAAATTGTTTATAGTTTCTACAATGTGCGAAGCATATAGAAGAGCCTGGTTGTAATCTCACAATACTCGATACATTGTTTTCAATATGTAACACTTTAACTTCTTTAAAGTTATTCATTTATAAGGTAAGACAGAATTCATACGACTTGAGATTGCTTTAGACAATTTTATTAGGTAACAGTTTGATACAGAAGCGGAGTTCCGATACAAAATTTTCACGATCATAAAATACAAAAACTTACAGTAGAAGTGAGTTAATTATGGGTACCTTTCTATTACTGTATTTGATTGATGTAAATAAGTAATAATGCTAATGGAAAACACAAGAACAGTAATTACTTGTGAAAAATCATTTGAATATTGATTCTGTCGCAGGAAAAAACAAAATAGAATCATATAACCCATCAACATTACTGGGTTCAAGATTTATTCGTACACAAAAACAAGGTGAATTTCACAGTTTTCAATAAGCTGAAAGAAGATTATTACATTTTTGAAACATTTTCGAGTGAATCAAAAACTACGTTTGCATACTTTCTTACGGTCAGGCAATATTTTTATTGAATATAAAATGATTATAAGTCTGACCACGGTACAAACTCAGTCTTATAACTATTATATGTCCAATTAGTAAGAATCGACTTTAATGTGTTTAATAGGAGAAACTTCATTACATCTTTGATCATAAACAATTAAAGAAATGCATTAATTTTGAGGGTAGGCTTCAACTATAACTACATTTTTAAATATACTTCAAAATAACACTACCTAAATGTAATTTTATTATTTTAATAAATTATAAAAAAGTACATGTTTTACCTATTACCTATCATAATCAAGTGCTCTTAATAAAATTATGTGATTGTTGTAAACAAATGCTTTATCGGTACAATATTCGAACGCGGAAAGCTTTTATTTCCTTTAATAAATTTTGACACAAATGTTACAATACTGAACGGTGAAGTGAATATTAGGTACAGTAAAATCAGAACAAACGTAAAATTTTTGTTTAAAATTACTAAACATTTTGTTTTCAGTAAACGGTAATCAATAGAAAATTAATTAATTTAAGGTCAACGGAAAAATTAATATGTACCTCGGAAAAAAGTGCTTTTAATAACCTCGCCTGTTTGCTTGCCCTCGGCTAACGCCTCGGCCAGCAAATTCAGTCTCGTACATAAAAGTGCACTTTTTTGTCCTTGGTACATAAATAACTATTTCAGTTTACTATAATTTACCTAGGATACAAAACATGTAAACATTTCCATAACAACCCGGGCGTATTAAGAGGGTGTCATGAATTCATTACGCCCTTAAATAATTGTTTGATCTTAAACGGCGATCTATTAAATAATTAAATTTTTTTTTAATAAGTACAATTTCTAATACATACAAAGAATTAAGATGATTTGTCAAAATAAAAATTACAATTTTCCCGAAAATGTAACAGTTTTAGAACAAAGACATTTAGAAACGTTTGTATTTTTTGTTTCCGGTACATGTGATAATGATGACAACGATTCTAGTTGTTCCAAATTGGACATAACTCTAATATTAACAGAGGTGCATGTCTCATTAGATTTTGAAGTTTCTCCTTCAGATGAATTCATCGCACTTGAAATCATGCCGAAAATACGGTTTTTCGAAATGGCACTTTTTATAATTAAAGTAGGTGTCAAAATGGTTCACTTTTTGCTACTTTTTTTGACATCATTTTTGGTAATTTTAACCATATCGTTCACAATTGATTAGAATTTGATTTCAAAATACTTATGTTTCATTTAAAATCGGAAATCGACGTCGAAGTGAAATTGAGTTTATTTAATTATTTTTACAGTGTAGCAAAAAGTACAGCAAAACAACGCGTGGTGCCGTGGAACTCCGAATTAAAACGTAATATAAATATAAACTTAACAATTAACAGATTTAAGTGTTATCTTAAATACCTTCAATTCTAACCTAACTTTTGTATCAGCTGACTATACTTTGTTAAACGAATTACTAAATGTCAAAGAAAATTCCAAGGCCTATCCACCCTCGTTTTTTATTTGAACATCCGTTATATGTTAGTTTCGGCACTTTCAAAATTTAGTTACGTGTTCATCTTAAACATGTTTCGGATTTGTAATTTACACTACATATTTGTATAATAACTTCTCTTTTGCAATTTTATTCCCTCGTAACGTTAAAAGCATTTTATTAGAAAGTTGGAAGTTAATCTTCAAAAAGATCTGTTTTAGTTATTTTGTTAACAACCAGCATAATAACTCGAGCAATCCTAAGTATGTTATCACAGAGGAAAGAAGTGTCTCTTCTCAGCAGGGAGTCAAATCCACTCCTACACATTTTGAATTTGGTTTATAGTTTTTTCTTATACATTTTTTAGTCGCCATTTTGTTTTGTAGTGATAACAATCTACGAAACGATAAGTGTTAAAAATAAACTTTGGAAATTTGTATAGACGAAAGTAGGACCTACATTTTTTTTTAAGCAAAAATGTTCGTATCTGTTTTACCAATGTTTTACCGTAGACCTAAAGTTGATGCTACGAATTTCAAACTCAAAATTTTCGTAGAGCTAAGAAAACTGGTTGTCGTATAGATCTCAATACAATTTTTTTGTTTTTGAACAATTTTTTTTATCGTTTTTAGTTTCGTAGGAACGAGCGGTCAAAAACCGTGCTTCGAAAAATTTTTTTTTGTATTTTAAGAAATAACAGTATTAAAAAATTTCGAAAAAATAACTCATCAATTACAAACTTTTTAATAACTTAATAAATTTTCGTAACTATTTTCGGTAAAGCGCTACGGAGACCAGAACGAGGTTCTACCAAATTTAAGTTTTTGTTATCGTAGAACTACATAATTTGGTAAAAGTGGTGATAATAACTAGGACTAACTTTTTTGTATTTTGACAGTTTTTTGTATATGTTTTCTTAGAGGAGATAATGTGGATCAGACACAGAGCTACGAGATTTTTCTTCAAGGTCCGTAGTGATTGCTTTAACTTATCCTAACAAAATTGGTACATAAGTTAAACTCATGAAAACTGTTCTTTTTATATTTTAATTTTTAATATTTGCCTTAAAAAATAATTTTTTATTACTACGGCTACAAAATTTAATAGACGTATAAATAACAATCTAATTTAACTTGTCTGTCTTTAAAATTTTTCGTATCAGTTTTTGTAAGAAAGATATCAATAATCAAACTTAAAATTTTGTAGGTCTTTTTATTAATAATAGTCTCAAGTTAGGAACACCAAAACTGGGGTAAAAATAAATCTTATTTAGTACATCGTTTTTAGTACATCAGAAGTGTTCACCATTTTTAAGAAAAGTGAGAAATCACGTAATTGGAGTACTGCCAGGGGTGGTCTTAAATCAACAGCGAATGTAATATTTTCTACCCCTTTTTCTAATACCTGAGTCCTATCCGTAAATAAAGGAAAATCGAGTATTGTCTTACTTAACAACGTCTTCCTTTTGCAAAGAAAGAAAACTTCCAAATTCAAATAAAGTGTATAATCATATCTTTCAAACACTCTAAAACGTCGTTTCTCCAATCCGCATGCGTACTGTGTTTGATCACTTGAGCACAATTAATTTATTAATTTTATAAAAAAATGTTTATACAGTGTCGAAACGAGATAATAATAGTTAATGAACAAAATGTAATAAACTTGTTGGAGTCAATCCGTTTGTTTGACGGATACTTTACTTCCTTAATTGTCAATCTTCTAATTATTTTTATGATAATAATGGTGATAACCTTTTTATAATGTTGAACAACAAAATAGAGAACTAATAAAGAAATCCTAAAACGAAATGAATTAAATAATAAAATGAAATGATTATGATTACCTTCAATGAAGGATTTTCTAAATTTTATTACATATACCGGTGGATTCTATATTCAGCAAGATTGCTGTTAATTATAATTTGCTTAGGCCCAGTTTTATAGTCATCGTTTAACTTTAACCGTGGTTTGTTGCTCTAGATTCATTTATTGTAAAAATGAAATCTATAGCAACAAACGTACAGTTAAAGTTGAACGATGACTATAAAAATAAAATAAAATTGAAGAGAAACGAGAACGTAACAGTACATACTGAAATAAAACAAACATTCCTACCGGTCAGCGGAAAAATACAATAAGAAAAAAACCCACGAAAAAAAATCCACGGTAGAAATATCCACAGGAAAAAGAATTCAAAGGAAAAAAATCTAAAAACTATAAATTGCTTCACTTACATGATTTCTTGCGCCAATTACCGTACCAAATGTTTCCCTTTTTTGCACTACTGGAAAACGTAGTATAAGTTTCTTTGGTAACTATAGTACCTACCATTAAACATTCCTCAAAACATTATTATTCGATATTAAAAGAAAACTATTCCACTAAAATTATGATTAATCAATATTGTGGAATTTATGGTTGATGGAATTTGACAATGACAATTTTCGTAATTAATTTCAATTTACAAGAAATAGTAAACATATTTCTTGTGTTGTAAAATACTCTTCAATAGAATTTGAAATATACACATATTCAATTTAAAAAGAATGTTCAGATTTCAACTTTGACGTCCTATTTCGGATCTATGTTGACGTTAGTTTTTGCTTTTCGACGTTGTGTCCACATTCGACGATATGTCCAATTACTGATTTCGGCGTTGTGTCCATTTTCGGCATTGTGTCCAACAAGCGATTTCGGCGTTATGTCCAGTTTTGACGATGTGTCCAATTATTTGTTTCGACGTTGTGTCCACGTTTCGGCGATGTGTCCAATTAGAAATTTTAGCCTTTGTTAATCGTTAATATTTTTGCAAAATAGGCTGGCGTCGTTTTAACTTCGGCTTCGACACCCGATTTCCGATCTTGTGGCGTCAGTTTTTGCTTTTCGACGTTGTGTCCACATTTGGTGATATGCTCAATTACCGATTTCGGCGTTGTGTCCACATTCGACGATATGTCCAATTACTGATTTCGGCGTTATGTCCAGTTTTGGCGATGTGTCCAATTATTCGTTTCGACGTTGTGTCCAAGTGTCGGTGTTGTGTCTATTCGGCGTTGTGTCCATTCGACGTTGTGTCCGGGTCCCTTAGTTGGTAGGTTACAGTTATTACAATTTTTTTCTTTAAAAAATTGTTTTAATCAATATCCGATTTACGTAGTGTCAGCTTTTGCTTTTCGACGTTGTGTCCACTTTTCGACGATATGTCCAATTACTGATTTCGGCTTTGTGTCCATTTTCGGCAATGTGTCCAGCAGGTAATTTCGGTGTTGTGTCCAGTTTTGGCGTTTTGTCCAATAATTCGTTTTGACGTTGTGTCCAAGTTTAGGCGTTGTGTCCATTCGACGTTATGTCCATTCGGCAAAGTGTCCACGACTCTTTCTGGGAGAAGACAGGTTTTGCAAAAAAATTCCTGTTTTGGCAGCATCTCCTTGATCTAGAGGTATAAATATTTTTTGTACATGAAAATTATTATCGCAATAGGTAATCAGGTTACAATAACTTCTATCAGTTATATTCAGTTGACCCTGAATTTGGCAAAAATAAGTGTGACTCCTTTTCAAAGTGAAAAATGTGTATTATAATTGCTTAAAAAATGTACCTTCCTACTTCCTTTTTAAAAATATACGTATTAGTAAAGTCAATCAATATCTGCACGGCAGCTCCACTAACCTCTTAGGGCAAAGGATGTAGGCAGAGCTTCTGCAAAGAAAAGTGGTTGTACCTGCGGAAGGTGTGTTTAAATATTATATTTTTGATTCATTGCCTTCTAACTCCTAAATGCTTATTAATAGAAAATCAAACTTTATTTCATATTTTTGTTAAGACTAGAGTGCATAACGTGTATGACTCATTATTTGTATAATTATAGAATGTTATTTACGGTTTTATTATGTCAAAAATACCCTCACATTAAACTGCTCTCTAAACTCTATTATGAGATTAAAAAAAGAATGTTAAAAATACTAGCATTCAGTTTGTAAAGCTTAGTCCGGCCCTGGAAAACTAAACAAGGTAATTATTATTCAAAGACATTATTATAAGTGGTCCTTACTAATTATCATCATATTAATATTTTGTAAAATTTCATTAAATAATTCAAACTTTATTCAAGAAAAACTTATTTCCAGCCGATTCCTCCAGGAGCACATATCTTTGTAGGGAAGGCCTGCAGGAAAATTTTTGAAGGAATTTGTCATTTTATTTTTCCATGGTCTATCTGAATCCTAGAGATTTACCACATTTTTTCGAAAGCCCTGCATATCTGTAAGTTTAGATATGGAGTTATTAACGTTTGCATTCTTCATATATATTTATCCTAAAACTATTACTCGAATGAATTAGTGCTACTTCACTTCAACTATAATACCACTAAATTAAAATGTCAATATAAATAGTATACTTAAAATTATTAATCCATCTAGATTCCAGTCTAATATGTTGGATGTAGATTCATAGTCCCTCAAAGGGGACCTGGCTTGCATTACGCCGGCTGAATGTGGATTTTTGTGAGGAGCCCTTCGGTTGCTTTAAGGGATAAAATTTGAGATCTGGTTGAGTCTCAGGAATTCTTTCTTTTTGGTGTAGTTTTCTAGATGTTTATCGATTTTGAAACAGAATATGCGTGTAACAAGATAATCTTCGAGAGATGACAACGGTTAACGGTTATCACAACAGATTGGTTAGAAAGGCCATCGAAATCCAAACATACGCACATGGTTTCCCACTATTGTCAATTCTAGTTTGAATCTTTTTTCCATCCAGTATAACTACGGTTATTGTTACCATTTAATAAGTATGTGGTGTATTATACTAAAGTGACATTATTGCAACTTAGAACGGTGGTAAAAAATTTGAATGAATCGATTTTATTTTTCAATTGAATTATACCTTGTGTCCCATGAAAAAGTTGACACAGGTGTTTACTACATTAAATTCTAAATTAATAGCAATATGTTTTGCTAAATAGATGAAATAGAAGAAAATTAATCTGATATTAATGATTTTTAAAACATATTTTTACAAAAAATACAGTTGGTAAAATCGCCTTAATGGACGAGCTGGTTAAACCGTTGTCGGTTTGCGCACAAAACCCAGGTTTGATTCCAATGATATTAAATATTTTCTTTCATTAAGTAAAATCCTCAAATTATTTAGTTAATTGTAGGGTGACAAGTTCATTTATTATTTACAAGGTGTAATACGTACATCTGTATTATGCACACTGTAGAATGCCGTCAGTAATACGAATTTTTATTATCTGTGCAAACACCATTTTGGTATCCTTTTTAGAATTCCTACCTGTGAGACCAATCCATGAATAACTGGAGGCAAAATAGCTTATGAGTTGAGTTCCATTCTTTACTTGTACTGCTGGTTTACTCTTCATAACCCTTTGTTCTATAGGCAGGAGGTGTCGTGATTTCTCTAGTAGTTAATCAATCGACTTTTGTTCTTTCTGTATCCGTATCAGGTGGCCTCTCTCGATTTCGCTTATCAATTTTCAGCCTACATTCAACTAAACTTTTTGTTCGTCTTCCATCTGTCTGTCTGGTTACATGGCTGACCCATCTTCACTTTAATTTGGCTACGCTTTCCACTACATCTTCAACGCACACATTAAAGGATCTTCTTTTCAAACTTACAGAGACGTTATCTTTGAAGTTTGGCTTATGCCGCTTATCCAAGATTTATTTGTCTCTGGAGTCCACAAGTTTGGTTATTCTCTTAATTTTTACTTCGTGTCCCAGATGTGTACTTCTCGGACTAGCCTTATTTACGTTCCTCCAATGTACGTATATGTTTTAGTGGGGACTGGATTTGTCATTACTTATTCTTATTGTAATTTATGTTCAATCTCTAATACAACTTTTAGTTCCTGTAGCATTTCCTTAACTTTGCCCAGATTGTTTGTAATCTATGTCGTCTGCAAACCATAAATTGTTTAATTTTTTGCCATTTGCATTGATTAATCTGTTTTTTCAGTTTAAATTTTTAAAGACGTATTCTAAAACAGCAGCTGCTATCAATATTGGGTGACATAGTGTCGCCCTGCTGAACTCATCGCTTGGTGATGATTTTTGTGTGGTGTAGTTGAGTTTTATAATGTTTGTTGCGTATTTAAGATACGTAGAATATTGTATTAGTCACCGATATGGTAATCTACTCTGCTATTTAAAAAAAATGAAGACTTTTAGAAGTCTATAGAGGACTCAACAGTTTTTATTAATATTTTTAGACATTGAGGTGGTCATCTGTTCCATATCCGGTTAGGAGACCGGCTTATTCCTCGGCTAGTAGAAATCAAGGTTTGATTTCAATTTAGATGTTATATAAGCATATAGCTTTCAAACTAATGAGTCTGTAATTTTCTAGTTTCAGGAGAACGGTTCCTGTACTGTTCCATGCTGATGGATTCTCTTGATTATTAAATTGAAGAGTCTTTTACTTTTTCTATTAACACTAGTTTTCCAACTTTTATGGTTTTGGTTACTATGCTATCTTCTCAGGTGCTTTTTATTTTTCATTTTCTTTAGGACGTATCGGATTTCTGATTTTGTGTGCTAGGAATATCTTTGAACCCTTAAGTTTGTACTCTTCATTGATTGTGTTTATTATGCTCTGGGTAAGGGTGGTTATTTTGTATAATTGTTTGTAAAGTTTTTTACCATCTGCATTACGTTCTCCCTATTTGACGTAATATTCCCTTCTTTATCTTTGAGTTGGAAGTTGGACTTGATTTATTAATTGTTTTTTTAGCATTTTCAGGTTTTTGTTTTCTTTAATAGTTTGGCTGATTTTATCGTATTTGTGTTTTCTAATATTTTATATTTTCAAATATATTTTTATTTTTCTTTTCGTTTGATTGGTTTTTGTTTATCTATTAATATATTAGTTGTGCGCAATTGTATTGTATAGATACAATTTTATCAGATTGTTTTGAATGAATGAAAAACCGACTCCCCCTATTGACACATCGTCTTGGTCTTTATGGTACACTTTGTGTTTGAATTTAAGCGTCACTAGATTTTTGCTTTGTCATCTTACCACTCTAACCACATCACACCTTATGTTTTTCAGCTCTGATTCCAGCCTCTAAAGGAAAGCAATAAAATATATATGCGTATAAAACGACTGAAATCGCGACCGATGCTAGAATCCGTCTTCTGGAGTAACTCGGACCTCTGATGTTGGACACTAGTCTTGATCTAGCATTAATTTTTATATTAGGGGTTAAGTGTAAGAGCAGACAGTTTCCTTGGAACTGTACTGAACTTCGCCCCAATGCTAATTTTGTTTTTTTACGAATTATTTTCCTTTTCTGTTCCGTAAAGTCCATATTATTATTATTATTTGCTTTGGAGATTATTTTCATGATATAAGTTGCAAAGTTACCAAATCACACTCCTAGGTACTTTAGGCACCATATCAGTAACGTTTACCTCAAAATTTTTAGTTTTTTTCGTCCTAATAGGACAATCATCTCCGTGTTCTTTAGGGCAATTTGCAGTTGTTTTTTTTTATCTACCCTTTCACTATTTGTATTGTTTTACTGCCGTTATCTTCTACCTATTTGTCTTCCGAGGTTTCCAGACGCAAGACGTCGTTGTAAATTATGTTCCCCAGAGGCGTAGCTAGTCTTAAATCCTGTGGGACACTTATCGACCCTCATTGTATCTCCGTATACAGTTATGATGTATCGGTTATTCAAATAGCTGCTTTACATTTGTAACAACGCTTTGAGATGTGTCTGGGAATCAATTCGTCAAGAATAGCTGGTCATGATCTGAATTGACAGCATTGCGGATGACGATCGTCACCATAATAGAGATCACTTTGTGGCTACAACTAACACTTTTCGTCAAGTTTGCAATTCACAGGACCTTATCAATTCCGTCTAGTAGACCGTTTATGTCGAAAACCATACTGTTTTTCCGATAGATCTCCTTTACTATCAATTTCCGTCATAAACCTTTGTAGAATTAGCCAAAGAGTTAAGGATGCAAATTGCTCGTAAGATGAAGGAACATCAATTTCTTTGTCAGACTTTGGAATAAGAATTAGTCTGGATCTCTTCCAGATTGAAGGATTGAAGAATTTCTGCAGGTATCCTATCTTCGTCGATATGAACTTTCAGGTGCATATTCGAAACTAATATAAACGGACTTCTTAAGGATTTTTTATCTATAATCTTCCAGTTTACCACATTTCTTGCTCAAGAAAGTGATCACATTACTACATCCTGGAAGGTTCACAGCAATATAGTCTAGGTAGACTAACCTCTCGGTAAGAATTGGTGCTCTTCTATCGAGATTTTGTGCACCTTATTCATGAGCTTTAGTGTTGAAGTTTCCACTTATAATCATTTGCATTTGGTGATGTGAACAGATAGAAGTGGTAAGATGTTCTAAAAATAGAATGTTTATCGCTGCATCGCATTTCCGCTCTACGGACTATTACCGATTTTTGGTTCTGAAGATGTTTGGCTCGCTTATTAACAACACGTCAGTGTTCATGTTTATCGCCGTTGCCAACAATAAGTCAAGGGCTTTGGCACTGTGGCTTGTATTGAGTTGGATGAAGCGAATCATTGGTAACTGAACGGACTTTTGTTGGACGTAACAACTAGATATGTCCTCGGCACGTTCTCATTTTTATTACACAACGGTCAGAAGGGTTCCAATTTACTTCTCTGGCTAAGTGTCCCGGTTCCGCGCAATTTTTGGTCAGTAGTTTTCTAACTGGTCCATTACATGTTAATATAGTATGTTTAGGATTCTCACACCTAGTGCAGACTTTTCTCCGGTTAATTGTGCATTGAACCCATTCTATACGCATCACTTTCATTTCAGTTAAGACCGCGCGTTTTTTTTTGTGATGGATAGACCGTTGCGTTTTGTGTGCCGCCGAAAGAGCGCCTAAGAAAGGTTATTTTTACATCTGCGTCTTCTGGACAATTCAAGCGACTCAGATATTTTCTTAACTTGTGACTCCGTGTATTTCTCTAATATGTATGACCAATAAAAAACAGCCTACAAGATGTCGAAAGCAGAATTGTTAAATCAGTCATATCCGACTTAACAATTCTGCTTTCGACATCTTGTAGGATGTTTTTCATTGGTTTTTTCAGTACTTCTGAATGACTACAAGAAGGTTTCTTTTTGTTTTCCGTATAGTTTTCCGTTATTAACTACTTGGGTTATATTTTTATTATTTTTAATTTGTTTTAAGTTTCCGCGTATGAGTTCTCGTTATTGTCACGATTACTGCCTCATTTTCTTATTTACCCCATATTCTCCGGAATTGACCAACATTTTAATGCTGGTATGAGATTCCGAGGTTTTTGCTCGACCCACCTGTGGTCGACAATTGCATTTTAAAGGGGGTATTGGCCGTACTCTACCACGCTGGCCAACACGGGTTTGTAGAGGGTGTATAATAATGGAAGAAGGTTTTTTTTTTAATAACTTAATTTTGATACACTTTACATAAAATTATACAGGGTGCAGCAGATAAAACATTGGTTAGACGGATCTCAGTAACAAAAAGTAGCTGATAATTGAAAACTGACATGGAGATGGAGGGGTTTTGAAAGGTGAACAAATTATTGAAAATATTAACATTTTCTTGCTACTTCCGGTTATACCGGAACCATGTTATAAATTCTGGGTTCAAAGGTAAGACGTATGTCGAGAACCTTCTTAAAACGTGTGTCGCGAGTAACATGTGACGACGAAAGTCGTATTTGGCGCACATGTTGCTAATTTTCTATTGGCGGAAATAAAATTCGACAAAAGTATCCGAGACGAACAGCGGACATTTTCTTTCTTTCTACACGGGTGTTTTTTCCAAGATTTCCAAGTCGAATTGGTGTTTAAGTATAAATCAGGCCAAATTCATTGTGAGTACACTCTTTCTTGGTTGTGTTAGTTTTAATTACGACGTATGCTTTTAGCACGTTGCGTTGACCTTATGTTCTCATCGTGTATTACACCTGGATAACTCCTCTTCGCTACATATCTCCCCTAACGGAAATCCCGGGGTTACCTACTTTCTGGAGCTGTCGAATACCTTCGCTAGCAGGAAACTTTTATTCTCGGAACTGCATACTACAGATTACAGCTAAGTATTAATGTTTAAGTAACCTATTCAATAGTAATGCGTATGAAAGTAATGTACATGTGACATAGAACGATTGGATCTCTAGTATTTAAGCCAATTTTTATTTGGGGTATACTCTACAACCGACGCTTGGTTTTTTTAAACCAGCTCAATAAGAGCTCGGGCGCTTTACTTAGAGCGGTTGAAGCTAAAACAAAAGGCCTTTTGGGTTGGCGGGAGGTACTTACCTTTTTAATCCGAGCTTACGTTAGTTTTAAGTCGTTGTGTGTAAGTGACGTGTGAACACAGAGCCTTCTTAGTAACCAATCCTCAATTGGAACTCCAACTTTAATTTGGGTGTAACCAAAAAGCTTACCTGAAATTCTACACATTAATTGCACGTAACTATATGCGACAGTCTCTCTATTTCTGTCACATTCTCCTAGTACCTTAAGATTTGTTTGCTGTATTGAATTGTCTGTCTGTTTTTCTGATTTGTGTCCGTTTTAGCGAATTAAACCTTAAGTAAAACCTGTTGATCTCCTGTTGGTCGGTTTTATTTCATTCTTTTACCCAGCAGGTGGCGGCTTGTTAAACAACAGTTTATTTCTTTACAGTTTTTAAGAACCCCTCAACTCACCGACAAAGCCGGACGCTGCTGCTCTAACTACTGTATCCTCCACGAATTTAGTGCGCTACATTGAACCGAATTTTCTTTTGGCTGTTTTCGTTTTTTTAGGTTGTTTCTCTAGAGCCGTCGCTTTCTTTTGTTATTTGTAAACAACAACCGTTACAGACATCCTGTACATTTTTTAATTTTTTGAATGTTTATGTTATTATGACCAAATTTTGTTAATATTTCGCTATGTCTATCTTAAACAGTTTTTGAGTCGTCAAATTAAAAGTGTGTAAGGTTTATATATACCTCATGTAGATTTCCGGTAATTGAACTTTGATAATTTTTTGACATTAAATCTTTGTTTTAAAGTAGATTAGAAGAAGTAGAAGGAAAATAACTAATAAAAGTGCAAAAAACAATGGCAATATTTAACAATTTGGTAATGATACTAATACTAGAGCAACAAATGTTCAAATGATAAATTGTGTTGCCTTCATCAGGACGTCTGAATTAAATAATTGATAAAGGATACAACAAACATACTAAAATTGGATGTTTTTTAGTTCTTGGTTCATTTATAGTAATTTTATGTAATCAATTTTTTAAATTTTATTTTTTATTGTACTTTTATGGATTATTAAAGATAGAAAATAACTATTAAGTATTTTTAGCATTTGCAAGTTCAGTAGCTTAGCTTATTGTGTTAATTTTTTATAGAACCATTCGGTTACGATTAGAAGTTAAACTTAGAAACTTAATTATATATCAGGTAGGATTTGCAAACGCAAGGTGTCCAAATTAAGACTGTAGAGAATTTCTGTGAGACAGTTTTATAAATATGATTAAAATATTTATTCTTACATAATTGTCTTCATTCGTATCAAACAACGATAATTAATCTGATTTCTTTATTTAACGGTGTTAATTAGCTAATCGACACATATTGAATTATTTTTAATGAAATTTCTGCATAATTTGCAACTAAATTAGTATTTTTTAGACCGGTAGTACGACAGCTGGGAGTTGACTAAGTTTTTTAAAATGAAAAGATGCCGAAACTGTTTATACATTTCTAGATTTAATCGAATATGATAATTTTGTATATTATAATATTTTTTTTATAATTTTATATATTTTGTATAATATCGTGGTTTTACGTTATATAACACCAAATGTGTTAAAACGATAGAATTTTAAATTAATCTGTTCCTAATTAAAACGAAAACTAAAATGTGTCGTATTTAATTGAATGTTTTCAAATTTTATTCAATTCCACATTGTAATTTTTTAAGTGTACAGCATAATACAGACCAATAATAATTTTGATCTTATATACTTCAAGAACTATACGTTTATATGATCAAACTCTCGACCATAATTTTAAACAATAGTTTTAAAATTTAGTTTACCTTACTGAGTAGAAACTGGTTAAAATATTTAAAGATTAAGAATTTTTTTGTTTTCTTCAATACGTTCAGTTGGTAAAGTAGTATGTAGGTTTGACGACTACAGGAAAAAAATCACCAACATAATTAGGAAATTCAATAGTCTTAACGTAACTGTTTAAAATGTGATCTAAATACTTGCCTAAATTGATAACATCAAAATATTATGTTTGTTATTTACATTTAAGTTTAATATTTTAACTTTAGTAAAAATTATGGGGTTTCATTATTAATTTCTTAAAATTATTTGAATCATAAATTTAAATCAGAATGTGTTTGTTATTTTGAATACATGAATAATTAATAAAATATAAATGGATTTCTTAATTTATGCGCGTGTTTATTCTTTTGATTTGTAGAAATAAATTAAAATTTAAGTATTTTGTCTGAAAGTGCTCAAAAATATTTAATTACCAATGAAAAATTAAGATAAAACAACATAAATAAGTCAGATTTTTACTGCTTTAATAAAAGTCCTACTTATTCAAAATTTTGTTGGTAAACAGCACGTAGATTGTAAAAACTCAAATTTGCAAAATTTCTTAAATAATTCTTTACTGGAGGTTCAACAATGTATTGAAAGAACTTAAATGGTAGATAAATATTTATTAGTGCATCAAGTGCAGAATTTAAAATATGCAGGCTGTCCGTGTAGTACGCGGACCTATGATATTGCCTTTAAAAATAATTTTTTTTTAAATCAGTTTTGACCATTCTTTTAGGTTCCTTAGTGGTTACAATGTAAAAATTATTTTAATTATACAAGGTGTTCCACTTTCATGAACCACCTGTCAACTTTTACATTTTAAATGGAAACATTTATATATTTTATTTATTAATCTGTGAAAGACTATGGTGACTTTACGTATACCAGTTTTTTTGTAGGATCAACCATTTTTGAGAAAAAATACATTGCATGATTTTAGTAGGCTGAAATTTTTGACCGCATACGTGGATCAGCCTCTATAGTCGTGTATAATGACTGAAGGTGATCATTTCAACCTTGAAATAACATTTTTTAGATGAATTGAGGACCTCGAAAAGTTATGGTCCAAAAAGCCCAAATTGACTACGAAAATTTAAAAAAATATATAATTTTAGTGGCTGCTGTCGTCACTATGACGTCACGAGAAAATTAGAAATTTAAATGTAAATATCTCGTAAACCGTACACCAAATGTCCCAAAACCCATTTACATTTTTCGTAGAGAATTTTGTTTATCTTTTCGTTGATAGTAATCACGGAATCACTTATGAACATTTTTATTTTTGCCGATTTCGATCCTTTTTTCTATTTGCGTTTTTTTTTAAAAATCAAAGTGGCATTTGGCAAATGTATAAATACAAGTGACCTACGATGTGTGGTCAATTCTGATTTTTCCAGAGTGGAAATCTTGTAGGTCGTATCCCTAAAAAAATCAAATAAAAATGCAATGATGAAAAACGACGAAAAATCTTAATCAAAATTCAATCAACGAAGTAATAAGTGCATAAGTAAGAATAATTAAACTTTAATTGCGAGTGATCTTAAAGTGATACATCTACGAATTCAGCGGGTTAAATGGGATTATTGCAAGTTATGTAACAACCTTGAAAAATTACAAGGGCTTCTTGTTACTTCATCAATAAGGTTAGTGATAAATTTGTATTTACATAAATTCATGACATGACCGCACACTTGTTGTCATACTGAGCGTATTCAGTTCTATATAAATTGTTTAATATTTTTTATGGTACCAATATCATAATTTTAGGGACAACGAGAAATGTTTCTTGTGTTTATATGCGGCAATTAGATTCATACAAGATGCTGAAAAATTTATAAATGTCAATTTGTTAACATTTAATTTTTGGATACCTGTTTGTTTTAATTAATTTGAAGTAAATAAAGGAATAGTAATAAAGGAAAAGTTTTGCGTACTAATTCAATTTGATTTCCTTTTGTTGCGAAAGCATGTGAAAGATTTGCAAATACGAGCTATTAATGTATCAGGTACCTACCAAATGTATTAATTTATGTTATGTTTGATTACATTCTATAGTAGGTAAAATTTATCTTTTTCAGTTTCGTCTTAGCGCTTTATTTCACTAAGACATGGAATCAAGTTTCCTATTCTTTCTAACATGTGCGATTTGCAAGAAATAAAGTAGGAACGTAAATTTGTCACATGCATTAAGAACTACACTATACGTTTAAAGTATTCGTCATAATAATCATCAAGTTAGAAAGAAATAGAAACACCCAAGCACGTAAGTTTTCTTGCACCAACCTCAAACCATAAATGACAACAGTTTATAGGTATTCCAGAAGTAATGAACATTTTTTAAAGAATTGTTATCGTAATATTATGATTTTATCTTTTTATCTGTTTATATTCTCAAGTAAGCAAATAATGTTTAGGAATTAGCGAAATAAAAAATAAAATATGTTTCATTTATGACATTTTATATTCTTTGTGGAATTAAATTACAAAATCTTTTGTCGTTAATTTAAGCCAAACACGTACGTTTCTTGTACCAACCTCAAACTATAAATGACCATGGATTAAAGGTGTTCCAGAAATAGTAAACATTTTTAGGAATTATTCTCATAATTGTTATTATGGGCACATAATGCATTAATGTATTCATTAACATTTTTTGAACAAACCAAGTAAGAATGAAACGATTTTATATGTTTTTAATGTAGTTATTTCTTAACAAAACTAATAGTGTATAGGAATTATAGAAAGAAAAGAAAATTACTTACCACAAACTATTTTAGATAACATAGCAAAAGACCTATTTAAAACTAAATACAAATACATTAATAACAAGTTCCCAACATTATTTTCAAAATATATGCAGGTACTTAGTGCGAATATTTAAAATCCTCTTAATGAGTAACCATTAAAGTTAATCCTTTTACTAGAAAAATACTGTTGAAGTACTTATAGGTTCGTCCTCAGGGTGCAAGAATATTTACATTATTTAGTCTTTCCAGGCCGTCAAACTGTGTGTACATTAAATCTGCAGAAATGCCTGGAAAATGTTTAAACAAAAGTGCGACGAACTTGTTAGAAATGTCTATCAATATTTTCTAAGGGAAAAAGACAATTTTGGTCCCCTACGTAATGTTGAGGCTGCAAAAGAACGAACATCAGAAGCACTAAAAATTAGTCTTTCAACGTTAAGACTGATAATAAAGGGAAGAGAGAAGAAACAAAAGATCTCGAAAAAAAAACGAAAAGCCACATACCGGAGGGTTTACAGTGTACAATCTGAGATATCATTTATAATATGTATGCTGCCAAAAAATCTGTAACTTTAAGTACACTGCAAGCTACCCTAGAAGAAAAGGAATTATCAACTGCATCTCGACCTACTACCAGCAAAATCTTAAACAACATAGGATTGAAATATAGAAAAGACTGCAACCGAAGAGCACTTTGCGAAAAAACCCATATAGCGGCATTGCGCGTGTCTTTTTTAAGAGAGTATGTAAAAAACATGGAATCGGCTTCTCGTCTGCCAGTGGTATTTTTAGATGAAACATGGGTATTTGCAAGAGGATCCCCAAAACGGTCGTGGCAAGACGATAATATAAAATCAGTAAAAAAACCTGATCAGTTATCAACAGGCAAAAGATACATAATTTTACATGCAGGTAGCGTAAACGGATTTGTGGAAAACTGCAGTTTAATATTTCCAGCTAAATCCGAATCTAGCGATTACCATGATAACATGGACGCCGATCTATTCGAAAAGTGGTTAATCGATCAGCTTCTACCAAATTTGCAGGTGCCTTCTTTAATAATGGATAACGCTTCATACCATTCGCGCCTTATAGAGAAAT